>CAUYQG010023599.1:0-25847 GCA_963574415.1 Tarsius wallacei | reverse complement strand
AGAACACAAATCACTCTATAAAAAAGATACCTGCACACGTATGTTTATAGCAGCATTGTTCACAATAGCAAGAACCTGGAAGCAACCATGCTGTCCATCAAAAGAGGACTGGATTAAAAAAATGTGGTACATATACACAATGGAATGCTATGCAGTCATAAAAAAGAATGAAATCATGAATTTCGCAGCAACCTGGATGGAACTAGAGTCCATAATACTGAGTGACCTCTCACAGAAACAAAAAACTAAGTATCACATGTCCTCACTCATATAGTAGACCTTGATCATCCAACGTATTACCACAAGAAAATGACTGACAGTGGTGGGAAACTATGGGGGGCGGAGGGTGAGGGTGATGGGATTAATGGTGGTAAATATCTGTCTGGGGATGGGGAAACACCTCTTATCAACAAGGGTGCCTGAACGAAGCATTTTTGTATACCTAACCCCTAACTGTACCTCACAATACCATAATAAAAAATAAAATTAAAAAAACAAAAAAAAACGCATATTAAAACATTTTCATTAAAAAAAATTAAAAAATAAAAATAAAAATTTCAAGCTGAAAAATAGTGTATAAATATGCTAACTTTGATCCTAAAAAGCAGTATCTGAGAGTCATTGTATAATAGTTTATTTAAAACAATGGAAGAATGGGAAGATAAACTACACATTTTTTTGTTTGTTTTATCGAAAAGAAAAAAAAAGCAAGGTGGAGGGGATTCTATAAAAGCAAGACTTTTTTGACTATGCCTAACTTTATATATTTTACCTTGCAACTAGGTAAATATTTTGTGTGTTTATATAACAAAATTATATTTAAAAGTCAGTTTCTAATAATTAAAATAGCACAACATATAAATGCAGTTGTCTGTATGGTGCTTAAAAATACTAAACTAACAATTTAAGGTATTAACTATAGTAAGATACATCCTGAGGACAACATTTACTGAAAACAAAGTTATATTGGAGATAGTATTGGTTTTGTAATTCTGAGGATGTTTTATATCATAAATCAAATGAATAGTTATTTGGGTATCTTCTAAAATGTAGATTTAAAAAAATATTTTAAAGGAAAATACAAACGTAAGATCAATGAGACTAAGAATAATTACTATACTGTGTTAGAATTAGGAGTATCAAAATGAACTTATGTGGCATAAACAAAACTATATTTCCAGCTTTGCACACTGAAAATAACTAGAAACAATGACTAATCGAATAGTAATGAGTTCCTCTAGCATACAGATTATCATTTTTAATTGCCAATTTCTACCAAAAATGAATAAAGGATATTTTGCTAATTGCAGTTGGGTCATAGTTCATTGGAACATCTTGCCATTTCCGAAATTAAGAAATATCAAAATGTCCAGGGTTGCATTAAAAGATTCAGAAGACAAAAACATTTTCTTGGCCCAAGATAGAAATAATTTTAGCATCAATAAAGATAGTAAATGCAGTGTATTCACATTTATTAAATTTGTTTTGGTGCATTAGTTTATAATAGATACAAAAAGCAACAAACAAACAAACAAAGTAAAAAGGCGTTTTACTGATCACTTTTCTTTATAATTTTTATCATTGTATATTTCGAAGGATACCAAGGAATCATGCTATCATTTTGACATTTGCTTAAAAAGGGGAAATAATATAGCATTTATTTTGCCTTTCTCAATAATCTATATCTCAGGTTAACTTAATAGTTGATAGAAATAAGTTATTTATTTACTTTTTTCTAATAGTAATCCTATTTCAGCCAATGAATAAATTAGGAATGGTAGAGCTAGAAAATGATGATTTTTATAACTGTTAATGGAGTTTTATTAATCTAGGCAATGATCATCAATGGCTACCAACATCCCAAAGACAAACCAACATTACAAACCTCATAAGAGAATTATACACCATTTGTGAGATAATCTTGACAAACTATACAATCTGAATCTTATTAACCCTTTAGATCTAAGCACTGTTTAATAGGAATCATAAGCAACCATAGTAATGTAATCACAAAGATCAGATTGTGGGGAATTCTACAGTTTGAACAACTTTGTTTCTTCAACAAATAATTCACAAGACACAAAGGTAGAGATGGAAGTGGAAGTCTATAAGTTAAAAGTGACACAAATGTTCTTTATTCGAATTCCGACTCAAACAGTAAATTGAAAAAAATAATTCCCTATTATGTCCCTCACCAAGTCAACTTAACTTATTTATTGTTTTAACCTCCTGTTCCCGATAAGCATTGCATATGTGATCCCTATTCTAATATAAAACCACCTTCTTTTTTGCAAATTAAGTATAAGACTTGAGCACTCAAAACTCTCTAAGTGATATAAAAGCGGAAATTTTATCTGTTTTGTTCGCTGTTTTGTTTTCACTATCTAGACTACTATTTGGAAATTACCAGCTGTTCAGTTAGCATCTGTTGAATAAATGGATGATTTATATTCAGTTACATATAGAGCAGGGATTTGTCCCCAAGTGTTTTGCTTCTAAGCTGGCATAACTGCCACTTCACCACTATGGTAGATGTTATTGACAGTCTTCCCCATATGCCCTTAGCCCACCACAGTTTACACATCAAGACAGTTTCCAGCCTGTGCTTAGCTTCTCATATCGAGCACCTAATTTTTTTCTTCTTCCTGGCATGATGGTTTTCTTCTGTGGGCCAGTAACACAAACCAGACTTGTATAACCCCAGGAATGTCTCAGGATCATGGGTAATGGAAGTCAAAGGATAAATGCTGTAGCCTTTCCACCTTCCAGTAAAGCGATTCTGGGATGTGTTATTCTTGGCACCCCAAAGGATCCCTGGTAGAAATGAACTCAGTTCTTCATGACAATTACTTGTTCAATGAAATCTAATCTGTCTATGCTTTATCCCTACAACTTACATGGTAACAATTACCTGTAGTGGAAAGAACAAAGATGTTCCAAAATATTCCTATATATTGAATCCTCACAAGTCCTTGTGAAGTAAGTCTCCTATTCTTGATTTAGAGATGAGAATTCCGAATCTCAGAGAGGTTAACTGATTCATCCAACGTAATGCTCACAGATGTTGCTGGAGCCAGGATTTCCCTTCAACTCGGTCAAAATACAAATGCCATGCACTTTTTTCAAGGTGTACATTTCCGCATTTTTTTTTTTTTTTGCCTAAGGGGGCTGAAAGTGCTAAAATAAATTCTTGGTCCAATAGTTCATTTAAGAGTCTCAATTTTATGCAGTTAATTGGCAAACATCTTATTCTACAGCATTCTGGTGCTTGTACTAAAGAAAATACTTGTATCCTATAAATCACTACTTCTTTTCATTTTTCCTCTTAATTTCTTAAAGGGCAATATGATAGAGAATGAAAAAATAGAAGAAAGATAAAATCAAACATCTTAGCAGTTTCAGACTCAAAGCTATTTTGAAGATAAATGGCATACCAAGAGTACAGAGTTAATTTGATTTGAATAATCCCTTTGTGTGGTTTTCTGTTTGTTTTACTTATGTTTTGATCTTGATCTGATAGTGTTTTACACCATTAGATGCATTTTCATGCCTATGGTTATATACTGAACTTTGTTGCTCTAGAGTAATATTTAAAAATTAAATTAAATATTAACACAATGATTATGGACCTCCTTGTAGGAGAATCAAAAGCAAGGGAGGAGAGCAAAGGTAAGAAAGTGTCTGGGGTAGGTTTTTCTCAGGGGGAAGATGTGAGATTTCTGAGGTCTCTGTAAATGGTCCTGAGAACATTGAAGGCTGAGTTCCAGCCATGTTAATGCTTGGACCCATTTGTTTTCCAGTGCTATCAACACCTTAAGCCAAAAGCAAAAAAGATTTGGGAAAAGTCAGGTTCCATTGATCATTTCCATTTTAAACATAAGTGTCACAGAAATGATTCTTCCACTGACTCCTTTTCATTGGAGCCCCTTTCCTTTTTTTCCCAAGGTAGCTGTTCCAAAACTTGCCCTCTAGAAAGCTTCTCACCTTTTCTGAGCTTCTTCATTCACAACAGGTACAGGCTTGCCAAATTAAGCATAGTTTCCTTTTTCTCAAACTAAACTTGATGCTAATTCTTTAAAAATAAACAATGGGCAGAATTTTCATATCATTAAGGTGTCAGGAGAGTGATAAGAGGTCTTCCCTATGTTTTCTTTATTTCAAATAAATCTTCACTGGTTTCAAGATCATGCTTGTGCAATAGAATTTTCTTATAAATCCCTTTACCTGATCAAGAAGACACAGAGATTTGTATCCCTTAAAAAGAATTATTGTTTAAGCCTATTTTGAAATCTCTCATAAAACTGAAATACAGAAATGATCATGTGGATGTTAACATCATAGTTGTTTCCACTTTTGTGATGTGTCTGTGGACAGGATATTTTTAGTATCAATATTAAATAACAGCACATCAGTACAATGTTGTCAGAGTGATTTATTACTGGAATGTCACTGGTTTCTCTTAATATTTGTGTCATTGCAGATTTAATGCGATCATCCCAATGTTTAGTGAATGGAATAATGAATAAGGCAATTGAGGGCACCCTCTACCTCTCATAACTCCTAAACTTCCCTGAAATTCTCTGAAATATGAGAAAGCCACTCTTATAGGAGAGTTATCTCAAACAACGTTCAATAAGTAAAACATGAAAGTATCTATATTTCACTGGAGTTTACATTCTTGACTCCTCAAAATGGATATTGAAGGTGTACAAAACCATCCAAGTCACGTAGGAAGCAGAGCATCTTCTTTGTTTGCTTACACAGGTCCCAGTTTTGGATCCTAACTCTCCATTTTCTAAAATTCATGGGTACTCTATCACATATACAACACATCCTTCAATGTTTACTTTACTTCTAGGTAGTTTTTCTCTGCTGAATTATATTTGTATACAGTAAAGTGCTTAGATTGTAAGCATGCAATTCAAAGAGTTTTGACACATATATACACTTAACCAACACCAAAATCAACATGTAGAGCCTTCCAGATAGCTTATTATTATTATTATTTTGCCTGTTGTCCTTATACTCATGTTTTGAAATCCTTAACCTTCTGGGAAATGGAAACAAAAGTACATTTTGTTTGGGATGGCTTTAAATACTGTCAGATTAAAAATGTCATTGGGTTCTCTTTTCTCTAATTTTATTTCTCTCGAGATCTTTCTACAAATAAACTTTGTAACTCGCACTTGACACTTGTAACAGGCTTATGATATCCTGATCTTGGTTTAACATCCCTGTGTAATACCCAGGTCTGAGAATATGGTGAGCTTTACTCATATTGTTGAGTTACATTGTATGGCACAGCTGACCTTAATATATAAAGATGATCTGAGTGGGTCAAACCTAATCACATGAGTCCTTTAAAAGCAGAGATATTTACTGGGCTGGTCACATATATGGAAACAAGAAAGACTGGAAGCATGGTCAGAGTTTAGCACAAGTGATGCTTTCCTTTGCTGAAATGAAAGGACCTCAAGTCAAAGGCCTGAGAGTAAGCCCAAGAAACTGAAGATGACTCCCAGCAGATAGTTGGCAAGGACACAGAGATTTTATTCCATTTGGAAGAAACTGAATTCTGCCAACAACGTGAATGGAGGCAGATTTTCCACAAACGCCTTAGACAAAAATTTGGCCTGACAGACGCCCTGATTTCATCCCAGTAATGCCATGAGCAGAGAACTCAGTCATGTGGTGGGAAACCTAATGACCTACTGAATTGTGTACTAATGAGTGATTGTTGTCTTAAGTCACTATATTTGTGGTAATTTGTTACGCAGTGATAGAAAACTAACACAACACTATAGCTGATATGAGTATATGAGTATGTTATAGATACCTTATATATAATAAACCAGTTCTTTATGCTTTATTATCTCTTATTCTCAGACTAAGCCCAGAGTTGGAGCCAGAGGGAACTGTAAGTTTACAGGGTAAAAGAAGTGAATACAGCAAGGGGTACAGAATTGAGGACCTTGTGGCAATCCATGGTAATTGCAAAGGCACAGTTCTAAGAACTTTGCATGTATTTGCCTTATATCAGCACTTAACATACTGCTTGGCACAAAATATAAAATATTTTTGTCTCATTTTTACTTAATCAGTGCAATTACACGTATTTTGGGGCTTCCCCAACTTTTTCTCTAACATTGTTAAAATGTTAAATAATCAACAGCTAATGTACCCCTGTTTCTGTGTTTCTGTTTCTTTTGTGTTACGTTTTCTTTTATGATTGATGGAACAGTAGATATTTCTGCTTTGCTTGTTGTTGTAAGAACTGCATTCCTTGTGGGGTAAATGAAAAACAATCTCAGAGAATTTCAGAAGAAAGAGAAAAAAGCATTTATATCACTAACTGATCTAAAAACCTAAATGAAAAACAATTTCAGCAATTCCAGAAGAAAGAGGAAAAAGCTTTTATACTACTAAAGGATCTGGAAACATATAGCTTTCACAATTTAAAAGGTAAGTTTCAAAGTGAGGCACTTTCTAGAACTAACAATTTTTTGAAACCTCTGAAGTAGTAATCCATTTTAAAATGCATGACATTATTTGAGAAATATGAAGAGCTGAAATTATGATCTACATTTCAATAATAGAGAAAACAGTATAGCAAGAGGTGAAGCTGTTTGCCCAAGTGAGGAACCAGAGTAGAACTCAAATATGACCATGGGCTTTTATTGGGGCGTAGGGTTACAATATATTATTAAAGATATTTCCCACTTCCTGCTGAGGCTAAATACTTTCTCCATTAAAAATCAATACAAGATAAGGGCATTGTATTTCAAAAACTCAAACTGCAAGACACTCCAGTTAACCCTCAGGAAGGCAGAGATTGTTGCCTGCAAGAATAAAGTATGGGGGAGGGATTCAATGTTAGCCCCTAATTTTGAGATTAACATTTAAAAAAAATTATGTTAAGTTGAGAGTTTGAGATTAACATTTAAAAAAAATTATGTTAAGTTGAGAGTTTGGGCAAGGGAAAAGTATGTGGAGCTACTCTATAAACTTCTGATGTCATTCCCATTCTGATTTGAAATTGTATTTTCTTTAGCAAACTTTAGAAAAATACTGAATAAAAGTGAGATAATTGAAGTTTTAGATTGTCCTCTCATTTGCTTATTCCACAAAAATTTACCATGCATCAGACAAAGGCTGCGTAAAGTTCTTTATGAAAATTTTTAAAAAATAAGATGTGGTCCTTTTCTTAATAAAAATGTGTGAAATCACTCTTAATAATGCTTCAGTTTCATTTTTAATGTATTAACTCATTTAATCTTTACAACAATTGTGTAAGATTTTTATTATAATTATTTACATCTTGTACATAAAATATATGGTACAGAGAAGTTCATTGACCTTTCAAAATTCATTCAACCAATAAGTTGGAGAGTTGAGATCCAAACCCAGGAAGTCTGGTTGTTGAGATTATAACTATTGTGCAATACTGCTTAGTACACTGGGAAATATTGAACATATTACTCTATATTAGTGATATTTGACTACAATTAATACAGAGGCTTTAATTACTAGCGTAACAAAGATATCTACAACCTTTTTTTTCCCTCTTTGATAACATGAAACAGATGACTTGTATGTTCTCTTTCATTATCCCCTTGAACTTCACAATCCCTTTTTAAAAGATCTCACTTCAATAAAACAACCCATACTCCTATTATTTCCATAGAAAGAATACATGTTTGGGGACGAGATGTCCAACTTCTCTCTCAGGGTCTATCTTAAATTCTAATATTCGCCAAGAGGGGTTGCTGTACTTAGGGTGAGTGCTCAGTCCTAGGTATTAGGACGGTGAATGGCAGCTCTCAGGGGCCTCTCTGCCTTGTAGTTCTTAGAATGCGCCACAGTTCACAGAAAGGTGTGATAGGATTGCTCAGTGGAAGCAACTCTTTTAATTACTGGGGGGCTTGCATCAATGGCATGAGGAAAAGTACACCCTTCAGTGAAGGTTTTCAGTGCCCTTGGACCAGCTCTAGAACTGAGCTCCTAACTCCCTGAGTGCCACATTACACATGCACCATCATTCCCAACCACTGCACGGTTGCTTGGCAACAGCAGTACTTGCTCTGCTTGCAAGATGGAAAAGAGACAAATGGATAACCAGGAAAACCCCCAGCCTTGTCATTTCTCATACTACCCATAGAAAGGCACAAAGTAAGTGCTCAGACTCAATGCTATCTCAAAATTGCAGCCTGAAGATATTTTTGTTACAAGAAGAGAGTCATTAGTATCTACCATACTTAAAATCAAGGAGCCCTTTAGCTTTTAAAACTGTAATGGCTCAGGTAGTGATTTGTGTTTATAAACCTGATTGCCTTGCTAACTACTGGGAGATACCAGTGGTAAATGATCTGATAATTAAGGTGCAGGAAAATTGACGTAGAGAAATAAATCAATCACTTATCCAATCTTTATTGAAGACTTATTAGGATCACTAATAGCTGTTACTTAATGAGTACTTTCTGCATACACAGCTTCATGCTAAATGCTCTATACATCACCTTGTTGCATGTTTACTATGCTCTTGTAAAATGGGTTCTATCATTCTTGCCTTAGAGATAAAGAAATTACTACTCAAACATGTTAAATAGATTGTTCAATGTCATTCAGAGTGTCAGATTTGAACCTAGGACTGTTTGACTCCATAGTCAGAGTAACCTCAAAGATCATTTGTATATTCTACTGGCTACTCACTAATCCCTGTGCCAGGCTATTAGACTTCACAATGCCAGCCATTCCAAAAGTTCTCTTCATGCATCTATTATATGGCAGTACACAGCTGATTGATTAAGGCTGTCTGTCTGTTTTATTAATTCTATTCATCTCCTTTAACTCCTTTATAATTTATTTTATAGCTTAGAAGTCAGGTGGAGCTGGGTTTAAATATTGGCTTTACTGCTTATAAGTTTATGTGAACATTGGTGAATCAAGTTTTACTATCCATAAAAATTAACCTATAACTATTATGCCAGTAATATTTGTCAAGATGTGAAGGTTTTGAGTTTTCTTCTTTTGTAGCTAACAAGTTACCATGCTATACATTAAATGCTGGCAGAAGACATGAGACTTCAATCATGTTTCATGAGTAAATGAATTAATGAGTGGACAACTGGCTGATATTGGAATTCAGACGACTAGAGGGAAACAGAAACATGGGAAGACGTGCACTTAAGAGTCAAAAATATCTTGATTTCATATTTAGTTCCACAGAGGCAAAGGAATTAATTACTGTCACTGCACAGCAAGCAACAAGAGCTTAATATTCACAGTAGCTTTCCTTGTCCTCAAATCCCATATACAGAGTGATGTAGAGTGGCTCAGGAAGATATTATATACTCAGATAGCCTGAATTACAGCTGAAGAATCCTAAGATTAGAACATTTTAATCTTTAAAAAAGAACTGCTAGAAAACATGCCCAACGTTTGCCCCAGAGGAAGTTACTCTTTTTATTACACTGTCCAGGAAGCAAATCTTTTTCTGCTTTGGAGGGCAACAATAACTCTATCTTCCAAGGCTACTTGCTATACAAATATCTTTGAAAAGTGAATTCAGAACAGTGGCTGATATAAGACATGAAGAAATGTGAGATATATATGCAGAATTGTCTCCCAAATGTTTCATAAAATTGTTTTTAAAAAAAGTAGGAGAAAATTGCTTGCAGAGTGTCTGCCATAGAGAAAAAAACCAATAATATTTCATAAGTAAATGAATTAAACAGTGAGCAACTGGCTGATATTGGAATTCAAATGAGTAGAGGTGGGAAACAGAAATATGAGAAAACATGCACTTAATAGTCAAAAATACCTTGATTTAATATTTAGTTCCACAGACATTAGCTGTAGGATCTTGGAGAAACATAGTTTTTGTATCTTTATCTATAAACTGAGAATCATAATGTAAATTCTTTAAGGTTATGGTGATAATTACAAAAGATGCTGTGAGTCCAGTTAGAAGTTATTGTGAGTATATATGCACACACATGTAAATGCTTATACAGACATTGTGTATGTATATGTCACATAGCTTATACAGATATTGTGTATGTATATTATATGTACATAAGTATATATACACACACATGTAAATGCTTATACAGATATTGTATCTGTAATATTATGTGTCACATAGTAAGCAGGCAATGTATTATTGTGGATTATTGTTTTAATGTAACAAAATAAATTTGAACAAACTTAAACAGACAAAAGGGGGGTAAAAATGGATGTCTCATGGAACCTAGGTGCTAATATGCTTCCAGACATCAAGAAGAAGGAAGGGAGAAGCTAGGAAAAGATAAGATTCCCTTCTGTATCTTACTATTAATTTTTTAAAATGCTTCTTTTTTTCATTGTGTCTAATTCCACTTTATCTCTCTTTTTCTGCTCTTGGTGCACAGTACCCCACACATCAGAGATTTTATGTTTAGACCCAGACAAAGAGAAAGACATGCTATTACTAGTTGGCTTTAGTTCTAATTTGAGGGAGGAAATATAGTGTTTAGTTCATTGAGTTAGCTACTCATCTTGGATCAATCTACTATGACCCAGGGGGTAGGAGTGGGCTTAGGGATATACATAGAATACCTGTAGCTCTGTGAACCACCCCTATCATAGACGAATGAGGATTAGGAAATGCTTAGAAAAGACTGGTAGATAGTAATCCCAATATAATGTCACCATTTTTTATTATACCATAGTTTGAGTTGAGTTTCTATGACTTAGAAACTAAAAACTCTTGACTAACACAGAATTAAGAGAAAAGAAAGGAAAAAGGAGCTGAGATGTGAGTGATAACTGGGGAGTCCTGCTTTAAAAATGACCTGTTTAGTTAATGTAGCATCTAGGCGGGAGCAAGAATGATCACATCCTCGAAGGGTAGTTGTTTTTCCTGTATGAGAAAATAGAGAAAGCAACACAAGTTTACACATTTTCATATGTTCTCTCCCTGCTGGTACAACCTGGCTATGTTTTTGGGTCTGTGTGAAGGTCAGGCAGTGAGAGAAGGGGGCATGGGAGGTGGGAAGGGAAGTGTGAGGAGGTAAGCACTAAGGTTGGAGAAGCAAGCAGGAGCCAGATCATGCAGAGTGCTGTAGTGCATGCTTCGACTTGATCTAAATTAGAAACCACTGGATGGCTTTATGCAGGAGAATGGCATGATCACACGGAAACTTCAGGGACTGTACTTGGGCTGCCATGAAGAGAACGGCAGAAAGGGAGAAAGACAGGGGACAGGAATTCCAGTTAGAAGTTATTGTGAGAGAGAGGTCATGGTAACTTGGGCCAGTGAGTGAAAGAAGGGAGTGGACTTCAGAGTTGGTTAGAAGGTCATTTCAACATGGCTTAGTAATGAATTGAATGTTATAGGAAAGAGGCAGTGAAAGAGAGATGGATGATTCAGCTTCATAGCCAGTCTCATAACCCAAGAGAGTAATGCCGAATTCCAGACTTATTTGCAGCTTTCTAGAAGATACATATTTCTTGCAACATTCATATGAAGCTCAGTTAACTTCCAGTAGTTTAAGAAGCAAATAAAGAACACAAAACAAGATAAAATAAAATCCTCTTAAGGCAACATGATTTTCATGAAAATGCACTGGGATGAAGAATGAAGCTGAGGCTGTTTGCCCAGAAAGGTCATGGAATAGCTTTGCCATTTTCATCTCTGTTCAATTCAGTTTTGCTCTTTTTTTTTCAGAAAAAAAAGAGAATAGAATAGTTGGACTACAACATCGTATAATTTATGCAAGTAAAAGAACAAAGCTTTGGAATATGATAGGTTTGCTATTTTCCATTTGTACAATCTTCGGTATATCATTCAAATACCTTTTTTTTAACTTTATAATTAAAATGTTAATGCATACATTTTATTGGTTCTTATTAAGTATGTAAAGAAGTGTCAGGCTTGATAAACGTCAGAATCATTTTTAAATATTATAATCTTTCTATTATGAATGAGGAAACAACTTTTGACCATCTAAGAAATGTTCTAAGAGCTCACATTTAGTAAATAGAAAAGTTAAGATTTAATATCAGATCAATCAGAGCCTTCTCTTTAAATGCCAACAGTCCCTTTCCAGATAAACCAGGGTCGCTCAGGAGATGTACATTCAAGAACCTGCGTGTCATCAGCAGTAATGGAGGTGTAAAGGGTTCCTACTATTATTTCCTGACCATGTTGATCTCCTTGGAACATTTATTTATCGTGCATTCATTGAGTATAGACAAAAATGACATTAATTAACAGCAGTTATAAATTGAGTTCAGAGGCATCAAGTTGGGAACAAACTTTTTGTCAGCTAAAGGAAAAGCAGTTTGAACGCCCGCATAACCTTCCATGCATGGGTGATAGAATGGAAATTAACGATTACCTACTGCATAGTTCATTTACCTCCAAAACCTCCAGGCAGTCATTTGGTTCAAGTACATAGAAAAGGCAAAACCGGGCTTCTAATCTGATGGCAATGATTATTCATGATGTACAAGGAAAGGGTAATTGTTGAAGCACATTTTGATATGAGCTAAGCAACGGGGCAAAATGTAACACATTCAAGTGAGTTCAGAATCCAAGGGAGATTTCTGATCAAGGCAGGAAAGCCAGATGATCTTCTTTAACGAGCTTAACTTCTCCATGAACACCAAGGGCATTACGTCTAAGCCATGTGGTTTGGTGAAAAGAACATCGAAGTGGGCATATAGAGTTCCAGATCTTAAACATGGTTCTTTTAGTTATGTGACCTTGGATAAGTCATATCTGTTGTGTGTATTGCCATTTCAACTTACAGTAAATGCAGCAGTTGGGCTTGATTAGAGGATTTTGAACTGTTCCCTCACAGATCACACACTTTTAAAGATTTTTATTAGTCATGTAATGACATTGACTAGTGCTCAGTTAATTGATTTTCAGTTTAATTGATCAGATACATAAAACTGTCAATGTGTACATGTACTCATAGTGAAATACTCCATGGGTCTTTTGATCTGTCTGGGTTAAGTGTAAAGCAACTCCATGTTTGGATAGCTTAAGAATCCTTTAGGTCAACATCTTCCTTATCCTTACTGATTTTCTCTTGGCTTACTCTAAATTGCTCCATGATATAAAATAAAAATGATTAAAAAAAGAGAATCCTTTGGGTGGGTAAACAAAAGAAAAGGTAAAAAATGAAGCTTTGCCATCTCTTCATCACAGTCTACAGAGTTTCCCATGCTTGGGTCTCTTTCTAAAACTCGCATTTTATCTTCTACTACTCTCCTTTCACCCACTGTTCCCAAATAACATTGGCTTTTTGAAATTCTTTAGTCAACATGCTCTTTTGTTTACTAAGTTTCATTCAGATTGTTCCCTTACCTAGAATGTTCTTTCTCCAGCTTTGGTTTAAATGTTACTTTTCAGGGGAGTCTCCAGGATCAAGTTCTTCCAGTTGCTTTTCCCTTGCTAATTTCTATAGCTTAATCCACTTTTTTTCTTTGTTTCCTTTAGGACAGTTTGTGTCTATGAATATATTTGTTAATTAATTATTTGTTGTCTCTCTTCCTCACTTGTGTGAAAATTCTTGCAGGATAAGCACTGTGTTTGTTTCTTTCCTTTAACCAATCTATGTTGCATGGTACCTGGCATAGAGTGAAGAATAAGTGTGCATTGGAGAGAGAAAGACTTAAACACAAAAAGTCTTCGTAAAATATGGAAAGTAATTTGAGTGTCTTCCCTACTTGTTTTAAAAGCCAAGTATGAGGAAGCCATGGGATTCGTTAGTCCTAAAGTCCACTCAACCTCACATAATCCAGAACAGGGTCCCTCAACCTTGGCATTATTTGTAATTTGAGCCATGCTGAGGGGTATTCTGTGCATTGTTGAGTGCTTCGCATCATTGTTGACTTCTACCTACTAGGAAACATTAGCATTCTTGCCGCCAATTGTGACAATCAAATATGCTCTCAGATTTAGTCAAATGTTTCTTAAGAGACACAGTTTCACCTGATTGAGAACCACGATCTTAAGATGACAAATTAAACCAAGAGTAAGTAAAATCTTAGTGTGTCACAAAGTATATTTCCTTTGAATTCTGAGATCATTTCTCTTTGTCTATTTTATAAACAGATTTCATTAACAATAATTTTTATAATAATTATTTTAGTAATGTTTCTTATCTTGCCCTGAGCATGAGGGAGTTTATCAGCCAAGATTTTAATAGCAACAACAGAAACTTTCTTTTACTGATACAAGAGGAGAGAATCCCATCAAAATGCTGTTTAGAGAATTAGAGAATTGCCAGGAAGCTTGGAGAACCAGGGGCAGAAAATGACTCAGAACAAGGAAGGCAGGATCAGTAGGACTCCAGCCAAAATCATGTCCCCTCTGTCTGTCAGGCATAGCTATTGTTACCCATGACAACTGTTTGTCCCAGTCTACCACCTCCTGTGGTCATCTTCGGTACTGCTATTCTGGTATGTGGACACTGTTGCCACCATAGCCACTGCTCCAAGAATGTGTTCTCTGAGGCCTCACTTCTTTGTGCTCCTTCCCAATTCAGAGTTAGTGCTGTGTGCGTTTGATTAGCTGAGACTAGGGCAAGTGCCACTTTTTAAGATAGAAGTGAAGCTAGAAAAATGTGTGTGACTCATACTTAGACATATATGTGCATGGAGGCAGACTTTGCCTTTCACCAGGAACATGTGGTGGTGAATTCACAAAGCATAGGAATGAGTTTAGGTTCTAGAATGTCCCAGAGCAACTCATAGGTATTAATCAAGAGATAAAATAAAGCAGTGATCACAAAAGTGTTCACAATGGAATAGAGCCAGTTAAAGACCCCTCTCATCTGCAGAATGGTTAGCATATATGTATCCTTTTTTCTCAACAGACATTTGCAATCTGTTCGTTCAAAAGTAGCATTCCACAGACTGAGCTTCCTGTACCACTGCTTCTCCTTCTCTTACCTATGTCTGGGGCGGATATCACAAAAGACAAAGCCCAGCTATTCTGTGTATATATGGTAAGTTCTGAATGTGCACTGCAGGGTCCATTTCCTTGATACTTTTCTTCAAGGGACGCTAAAACGGCCTGATCATGGACAGGCACATGATGTTCCAGCCACCAAAGTGCAACAGTATTTGCTAGGTTTCCAGTTTGACCTCATTGCATTTCAGTGTGTGAAGCATGTCCTCTGTGGGTTAGACTGCATGACAAACAGGCAGGGCCTTCATGGATAATTCAAGCTCCAGTAGTTTATCAGCTCAGATGGAATTGTCCCAGCTTTGCTAGAGCGGAAAACAGAGTATAAACTGAAAGCTCATTTATTCTACAAATGTTTGCTGTACTTAGGGAAAATAGTTTTCCATAATTTCTTCATTTCCTTCTAGAGTCAAATTGGATCTCTTTGAACATATCCCAGTAAAATAACTCCAGTGAATATCAGAGCTGGCAAGGATAAAAGAACTGTGCTTCATCTGCATGGACAGAGTAGGGGACCTAACTTCTCAGTCTCATTCTTTGTAATATGCTAACCACAGTTTATTCAGGATTTGCTAGGCTATGCTGAAATAATAAAAATTAACCCCCAAATCTCAAGAACTTAACACCACAAAAGTTAATTCTAACTCACGTGGCATGTCCAACATGCTTTGCCACGGGATCCTGATCTGTACAATCTAACGTTATAGATATCTTCAGGACATTATAGAAACACAGAGGAATGGTATATAACCCAGCTTGGATAGGGCATAGGGGCTCCATGAAGGATGTGAAGTCACATATAAGACATCAAGGATGAGAAAATGTTAGCTAGGGTTTGTTTAAATTTTCCTAAGCAAAACTATGAAAGCAAAAAACATATGTGTGTACGGATAACTGACATTGCTTATCATAAAGTTAGAGATACAAAAAGATAACGAAAAAGATCAGAAAGTGATCGGTGTATGGTCTTATCTTATACATAATAGAGAGTCTATGAAGGGGTTTAAATCAGAGTATAAAATGGTCAGACTGTTGATTGGCTACAGTGTGAAGAGTAGATTTAGCTAGAAGACTCTTGTGGCAAGAACATTGATAAAAGGAATTTTGTAATCTGTGCTGGGGATTATGAGTATGGAAACTGAAAAAGATGGGGAAGAAGGGAAAATCCAATAAATATTTGAAAATAGAAGACCACGCTTAGTAATTGATTGGATGGAGGGTGATAAGGGAAAGGAAGTATGGATCTTTGGGTTTTTAGAGTATGGATAATGGCCCTTAGATATAGATTGAGACATAGAAATTAACCTTTCTTATGACCCAGCAGTCCCCCTATTGGAAATATATCCGGAGGAACTCAAGTCATTCTCCCAAAAAGATACCTGCACACTCATGTTTATTGCAACTCTATTCACAACAGCAAAACATGGAACTAACCATGCTGCCCATTGAAACTGGACTTGATACACAATGCATTGGTATGTATACACAATGCATTATTATGCAAACATAAAGAAGGACAAACATATGGACTTCGCAGCAACTTGGATGGATTCAGAGTCTATCATACTCAGTGATCTATCACAGAAACGAAGAACAGAATAATGAGAAACTGTCAGGGGAAGGGGGTTGGGATTGGCAGTCAAGGGAAACTGCCAGGGGAGGGAGGGGCACACCTCATCAACAAGGGAAACTGCATAATGACTATTTGTATACTTCCTGAATTTTACCCCACATCTTTAAAACAAAAAAATAAAGTAAATTAAAAGAATAATATATAATGGAGAATATTGTGGGGGTGTAATTAATTCAGATGTTTGATCAATAAGTTTGAAATATCAATAACACACCGATAAAATGAGAATACAGAGTAGGCAGAGTTTGGCCAAAAAATTTGCAACTCAAGAAAAAAGTCTAGTGTTAGCCTATATTTGGGGGAGATAGCAGAATATAGGTGGCATAGCAATATTTAAAGTAGATGATGTTACTCTTTTAGCAATTTGAATACTGAGGAGATCAGCTGCCCAAGGGTAAAACTACAGGGAGTCCTTCCACATGAGCTGTGCACGGTGTAAGATAAACCAGACAGTAAATTGAGAAGGAAACATCATAGAGGTAGAAAAAAAAGAGAACAAACTAAGAGCTTTGATGGAGGAAGAACACTGAGGAATTAGAAACTTTGAAGAAAATGGGTAATCCAGTGGTGTGGAATGTAGCAGAAAATCCAGAAAAGTAAAGACAGAACTATATCTATTACATTCAATAGTGGTGTTATTGATCATCTTAGTTTGTATCATTTGCAGTGGATTTATTTATTGAATCATCAAATATTTCCTAAGTAGCTACCATGCATCAGGCCCTGGGCTTAGTATTGGGAATGAGAATTAATAAATCTGATATTAGTTTTATTAGGTCCTTGTAGAACTTAGAGTCTAGTGGGGAACATTAACAATAAACAGTCACAGCCGGGCTTGGTGGCTCAGCCTGTAATCCCACGCCTTGGGAGGCTGAGGTGAGTGGATTGCCTGAGCCCGCAGGTTCGAGACCCGCCTGGGCAACTTGGTGAGACCTCATCTCTACAATAAATCAAAAAACTAGCCAGTTGTGGTAGCGCGCGCCTGTAGTTCCAGCTACTTGGAAGGCTGAGGTGGAAGCATCGCTAGAGCCCAGCAGGTCGAGGCTGCAGTGGCCGGAAGTGGCCACTGCACTCCAGTCTGGGTGACAGAGTGAGACTCCAACTCAAAAAAAAAAAAAAAACCCCAAAAAACAATAAACAGTCACACACAAAATATATAACATTAAATTATTGATTTGCTATAATGACTAATATTTAGATATAAATTAGAAGTAAGTATAGCTTATTCTTCTGCCTGTGTAGTAATAGGTTACGCTATAGGGTAGTACAGAGACTGAAATGCACTTCTGGGAGGAATTCAATATGAGTGTTGAGGAAGCTTTTTTAGAATAAAAGAGATTTGAACAGGTTTATAGACTAAAGGGGCAATGATACACCGAAGTAAAGATATAGGAAAAAGAGATAATGACTGACATTTCAAGGTCTGAAAGAAGCAAAGGAGCTCAATGGTTTATATAAATAATTTGACTTTAGATAAGAGGAGGACATCCACTTCTTTGAACAGGAGGATATCTGGCTGAAAAGGATAGTGCAAAATTTGTCTGGTGGGGTTGATATTCTTAATGAAGTAGGAATCAAATCTATTTGATAAGGATGAGTTAGAAAGTATTTAAGAAGAGTTTGAAGACACATAAAATTGAGTATCTATTTAAGAGCAAAGGGACCATGTTTTTAAGAACATGGATAACTTGCAGATGCCTATAAACCAAATATGTTCACGACTTGTTCAGGGACAAGGCAATGTGTTTATCAAACTAGGAAGCTCAACCAATCAAAATATGCCAGTACCTCTTACAATTGGGTTGGGGACCTTGTGACTGAGTTCTGATTGATGAAAGGTGGGCAGATGTGATATAAAATACTTCCAGATTTGGCCGTTATGAGAATTGTACATGACTCTCTGGTCTTTGAAAAACACATGTTTCAAGGTTGAATATCTTAGTCACTATGTGGAAAAGACTACAGTTTCTCAGTTTTGCTCAGTTTAGCTGTGATTTCAGTGAGAAATTAACTTTTTTCCAGCTTGAGACACCGAGGTTTTTTGGTGTATTGTTATTGTTGTTTAATCTAGCTTATCCTTCTTGACTAATAAAATTACTATTAAAATGTTGTATTAGAGGATCCAAGATGGCCACTGTAGAGTAGCAGACCAGCACCTCTCTCACCAAGTACAGCAGAAAGTAGGAACCCCACTGCCAAAAGACAGAGATACCCCCAAACACTTGGATGGGTAAAGCACCCTGCACCCAACAAAGGTCTCTTTGAATACATAGAGACCAGAAAGTGATGGCAGACATAGGAAACTGGATACCCCATCCTCAGTCATGTGCCAGGCTTGCACAGGAACTGAAGTCCTTCCTGGTGAATGAGAGTAGGTGAATGAGCCTAAGGTGCTTTATGTTGGTTAACCCCTCACTGCCCTACATGATGAGTCGTCAGCCCTGGTAAGGGCACAGCAGTAGGCAACCACAACCCAAATTGGATGGGGAATAAAACTTACACCGCTGTGAGTGTGGTTTATGTCAGTGGAGCCCAGTGGCTGACTTCCAGGTAGGGAAAGATCATCTGCAGAGTGAGCCCTGCTGTCACCTAGCACCAGTAGACAGTGGCCATCTCATTAGCCAGTTCAGAAAGAATCATTTTCAAGTCCTGCATGCCTACAGAGTGGATACTCCTATCCCCCGTGTTGGGGAATACTTTCTTTTTACAAGAGTAGAAAGCAGACTTGAATAGGGAGGAACAACTTGAAAGACCTGAAGGCTTTCTTGGTGGGAAGACTTCTGGCCTGCAACTGCAGACTTCAGATGAGGGCTACATCCTCCCACTGGTTCATTCAAAGTGCTAGGCAATCCTAAAAATCCTAAAGAGACAGCACCCAAAAAAGCAACTATCAGATCAACAATGGTAATCCCCCAGAATAACATACCCCAGATGACAGTCACAGAAATCGGAGAATGGATGGCTAAAATGAACAGAGGGAACCAAGAAAAACTAGAAGCAAAACTCACTGAAGTTATACAGAAAGTAAAAGCAGAGTTGGTCAACTTCATAAAAGTCCATTTTGAAAAAATGAAAATGAATAATTTCATCCCAGGGAAAAAACAAAACAAAACAGTAATAAGAATCAGTAGCAGGATTAACCAGGCAGAGGAAAGAATCTCAGAGCTTGAAATCAAAATATGGAATCAACCAAGACTATTTTTTAATGGGATAAAAGCTCAGAAAGAGGGAGTAAAGTCTCTGAGAGATGTGAGACTATGTCAAGAAGCCAAACCAATGCCTGATTTGTATTTCTGAAGCAGAAAGGGGAACTGAGAACACCATGGAACAAACGTTTCATATAGTCATCCAAGAAAGCTTCCCATAACTCACTAGAGAGGTCACCATTCAAGCACAAGAGATTCAGACTAATTCCACAAGGTATCACATGAGGAGATCATCCCCAGGACACATAGTAATCTGCCTCTACAAAGTAAGCATGAAATAAAAAAATCCTAAAGACAGCAAGAGAGAAAGATTATACTATCTAATGGGGAAGATCCATTAGAATCACTGCAGACTTATCTGCCAAAACACTACAAGCCAGATGGGATAGGAGTCCCATTTTTAATGTTCTTAAACATAAGCAATTCCAGCCAATAATTTTCTACCCTGCCAAGTTTAGCTTCATAAGCAATGGAGAATTAAAATCCTTCACAGACATCCAATTCTTAAGAGAATATGCTGCCTTCAGACCAGCTCTTCAGGAGACACTTAAGAAGGTGTTGAAAACAGAAAAAAACTAATAAAAGAATGGTTATATCCATCACAAGAGTACATGCAGTCACAGAGTTAAAAGAGCATACAGAGCACTCACAAAAATGAAAATGCACACACATGTATATATACAAAAGGAAGCAAAAGCGACCACCTTAGAGCCCTATTGCAGAGATAAACTCTCAAATTTTAAAATCACTTTGAATGTGAATGAACTAAATGTACCACTGAGGAGATATAGAGTACCAAACTGGATTTTAAAAAGTATAATCCAATAGTCTTCTGCCTATAGGAAATTAATCTCACTGCAAAGGACAGGCTCAAAGTTGGGGACTGGAAATTGGTCTTTCAGGCTAATGGAAAACAGAAGACAGCATGTGTAGTTGTTCTGATATTAGACAAAGCAGATTTCAAACCATCAAAAGTTTAAAAAGACACTACATAATAATAAAAGGTTCACTCTATCAGTAAGAAATATCCATCTCAAACATATATGCACCCAACACAGAATGAAGTTTTGTAAAAAGACTACTAAGTAAGCTAAGACAGGACACTGACTATCACACAATCATTGCTGGAGACCTAAATACCTCGTTTATCATTTTCAATAGGTCAAAAAACCAACAAGGAGATCTAGAACCTTAACTCAATGCTCAATCAAATGGATTTAACAACCATCTGTAGATCAGTACATCCAACATCTACAGAGTATACATTTTACTTATCAGCACATGAAACAAACTCCAAGATTGATCAAATTCTTGAACATAAATCAAGAATGAACAAATTTCAAAGGGTCAAAATAATACCATCAATCTTCTCAGATCACAGTACAATAACAATAAATAATACCACCAACAAGATCTTCCCAAAACACACAAAGACATGGACACTAAACAACATGCTGCTGAATGACTTCTGGGTCAACATGAAAATCAAGTCAGAAATAAAGAGATTTCTGGAAACAAATGAAAGCAGAGACACATCTTATCAAACCTCTGGGATGTCATGAAAGTAGCGATAAGAAGAAAATTTATAACACTGCCTTGCACACATCAAGAAAAGAGAAAGATGACAAGTAAACAGCCTAACATCACACCAAAGGAGATTGAAAGGCAGTGTCATGTAAATCCTAACTTAAGCAGAAGAAACCAAATCACCAAGATATAATTACAATTGCAGGATATAAAAGACAAAAATATCATAGAAAGAATCAAAGAGACATAAAGCTGGTTCTTTGAAAGGATAAATAAGATTGACAGTCTCCTGGGTAAATAGACTAAAAGAGAGAGTAAGTCCAAATAAACATGATTATAAATGCAAAAGTCAAAGTCACGACTAACCCTGAAGAAATTCAAAGGATTATCAGAGATTATTATGAACATCTGTATGCAAATAAACTAGAAAACCTGAAGGAAATGGAGGACTTTCTGACATCACACAAACTTCCAAGTTTGAAATAAGAAGAAATCAAAACTCTAAACAGATCAATAACATACCAGGAAATTGACTCAATCATAAGACATTTTCCTGCCAAAAACAAAAACAAAAACAATAAACCCTAACCAGATGACTCCCCAGCTGAATTCCATAAGACATACAAGGAGCAGTTGTTGCCAACTTGCTTGATTCCAGGCAATTAAAAATGATGGAATTCTTCCCAACACAATTTATGAAGCTAACACCATACTGATATCCAAACCTGGCAAAGACCCAACAAGGAAAGAGAATTATGGACCAATCTCCTTGATGAATGTAGATGCAAAAATTCTCAACAAGATTCTAGCAAATTTGATCCAATCACACATCTCAAGGATCATCTTCCATAAGCAGGTGGGCTTCATTCCTGGGATTCAGGGCTGGTTCCAACAATCACAAGATCATAGATGTAATTAAATTCATTAACAGGTTTAAAGCAAGAGCTACATGATTCTATCATTAGACATTGAAAAAATATTTGACAGAATCCAGCATCCCTTCTTCATAAAACCCTTGAGCACCTAGGCATAGAAGGAACATTCCTCAAAACAGTAAGAACCAACTATGATAAACCCACAGCCAACATTTTGTTCAATGGGCAGAAGCTGGAAGCATTCTTCTCTAAGAACAGGACAAGAATGTCCCATCTCCCCACTCCTGTTCAACATAGTGGTGGAAATCCTAGCCTAGCCAGAACAATCAGGCAAGAGAAGAAAATCAGGTGTATACAAATAGGAAAAGAGGAAGTTAAGCTATCCCTCTTTGTGGGCAATATGATTCTATATCTTGAACACCCTAGGGAGTCTGTCAAAAGCCTCCTCACACTGATAAATGACATTGGTATAGTCTAAGGTTATAAAATCAATGTGCAAAAAACAGTTGCATATCTATACACCAGCAACAAGTAGGCAGACAACAAAATTAAAAAACACAATCGCATTCACAATAACCACACACACAAAAATGAAATACCTTGGCATCCACCAAACTAGAGAAGTAAAATTTTTACAGTGAGAACTACAAAACGCTGCTCAAAGAAATCAAGGATTACACAAGCCAATGAAAAAATATTTCATGCTCATGAATTGGAAGAATCAACATTGTCCAGATGTTCATCCTGCCCAAGAGAATCTACAGTTTCAATGCAATACCCATCAAATTATTAATGTTATTTTTCTCAGACCTGGACAAAAGAGCATGAATAGCCAAATAATCCTCAAAGTGAGAGGTATCATACTTTCATACTTTAAACTTTATTACAAGGCTACAGTAACCAAAACATTCTGGTACTAGTACAGGAATAGGCACATAGACGAATGGAACGGTCAGAGATTCCAGAAGCAAAAACATAGCTCTTACCCAACTCATCTTTGACAAAATCACCAGTAACAATCACTGGAGAAAGGAAACCATGTTTAGCAAATGATACTGGAAGAACTGACTGACCACATGCAGAAGAAAGAAACTGGACCCATACCTGTCACTATATGCAGAAATCAACTAAAATGGATCAAAGACCTAATCATAAATCCTGAAACTATAATAATCCTAGAAGACAACATAGAAATCATTCTTATGTACATCAAGGCAGGCAAAAAATTCATGACCAAGTTCCTGAAAGCACATGACATAAAAGCTAAGATAGACAAGTGGGACTTCATCTAACTGAAAAGTTTTTGCACAGCAAAAGAAACCATCAAGAGAGAGCGAAGAAACAACACACAGAATGGGAAAAAATATTTGCAAATTATGCATCTGGCAAAGGCCTTATATCTGGGATCTACAAAAAAACTCAGAAGAAGTGAAAGAAAAAACGAAACAAACAAAAAACAACCAACCAAACAAACAACCCCATTGAAAAATGGGCAAAGGACATGAACAGACACTTCTCAAAGATGATATACAAGCAACCAGCAGACACATGAAAAAATACACAGCCTCACTAATCATCAAAGAACTGCAAATCAAAACTACAATGAGATACCACCTAATTCCAATTAGAATGGCTATCAGTAATAAGTCAAAAAATAGTAGGTGCTGGTGCAGCTGTGGAGAAAAGGGAAGGCTTCTACACTGTTGGTAAGAATGTAAGTTAGTTCAACCTCTATGGAAAGCAGTGTGGCAATTTCTAAAAGAACTAAACATTGATTTTCATGCAATCCAGTAATCCCTTTCCTGGGAATATACCTCAAAGATCATAAATGGCTCTACCAAAAAGACAACTGATCACACATGTTTATTACTACACTATTCACAACAGCAAAAACATGGAACCAGCCCTGTTGCCCATTGAAAGTTGACTGGATAAAGAAAATGTGGTAATATTCATGATGGAGTATTATGCAACCATAAAGAAGAACAAAATCATGGCCTCTGCAGCAACTTGGATGCAGTTGGAGACCATCATACTAAGTAAACTATCACAGAAACAAAGAATTGAGCATCACATGTTCTCACTCATCAGTGGTCTCTGAACATGAGTCCCATTAGCAAAAGGAAGGGATCTGCAGTCACTGGGCCCTGCTAGGGGACAGAGGGTGGGGAGTACATGACAACACAAAGGGTATCTGGGGGAGTGAGGGCCAGTTAGAAGCCCAAACCTCATCTGCATGCAGCTTACTTATGTAGTTAATCCTCACTTGTACCCCTCATCTCTATGATATAGCACAATTTAATAATAAAATATTGTATTAATTTATTTACATATTCATACAAGTGGTTTTGGATTTTTTTGCTTTACAGTTGTTTCTTTTTTTTAAAATGAGGCACACATTTAACAAGATACGGTTGTGGTAATAACTTGGATGTCTTGGCTTATTTCTTTTGGAAAAATGTGTAAAGGTTTGAAGGTTAAGACACCAGCAGACAAAGACAGCACTTCTTGAGAGCACAATTTTCCCTATTGATAAGATCCCCTACACTCACAACATGGGTCTATTTCCCAACCTATTTCTTTGCTTTCAAGATCAAATTGCTCCTGTCTGCATGTTCCTCAAAACACAGGTCTCTTCAAAGAGGCAGATATTGACTGACAAAGACAAAAAGTGAAAATACCTTTTTTTGTAATAAATAAGTATACCTTCCAATTATCTCTGACAGACTAGACATATAATATGAGCCTTTTTAGAGTTCAACCATCCAATATTATACAGCTTAGAAGCCATCTACTTTAGCACCCTTTGTTTTCTTTATATACAAATTCTTTCTCTGCCCTCAAAATTCTCTGCCTTCCCTTTTGCCACAGCTGAAGTTTTCCCACTTGTCTCAGGGTATATAAAAGCACACTGCCAGTCACATAACAACACAAATTTTTAGTCAGATTAACGAGTGCTTGAAATCAATTTCTAATAAATGTTTCCTCTGTGATTTTGAAGACATTCCTAAAAATAAGAGCTTATACTTTTCATAACTTTGTGTAGTTACTGAACCTCAAGTCCTTCATTTCCTCATCCATAGAATGGGAGTATTCCCATCTCCAACGGGAATGGAAATTATATCAAATATTTGTAACATACAGTTAAGTATTTATAACAGACTAAGTATGTGCTATATTTTGGCACAAGGTCCTAAACATATGTTACATATGTTACAATTAGCAAAAAAGTTAGCCATCATATATGAATATGTATTATGTGCTGGGCAATTTGTTATAGATTGTCTCTAATCCTTAAAATATTGCTGTCAAATAGAACTTTTGGTCATCGTGGAAATCTTCTATATCTGTTCTGGCCAACATAATGGCCACCAATCACATGTGACTGCTGAGAACTTCAAAAGTGGCTATCCCAACGGTGGAACTGATGTTTAATGCTATTTAATCTCAGCTATTTACATTTTTTTTTTTTTTTTTTCATTGTTATTACTTTTTTTTTTTATTTTTTTTATTTTATTTTATTTTATTTTATTATGTTATTGTGGGGTACAGTTAGGGGTTAGGCATACAAAGATATTTCGTTCAGGTACCCTTGTTGATAAGAGGTGTCTCCCCATCCTCAGATAGATACCCACCACCATTAA
>CAUYQG010023596.1:0-17536 GCA_963574415.1 Tarsius wallacei | reverse complement strand
TCTCCTATCTTGTCTTATATGCCTCTGGTTCAATATGGATAGGATTCATGAACATATGTATGCTAGTCCCTCTGATGCGTATTAAACAGGTCCTGGAAGGCAGCTATGTTCACCACTATACCACCAACGCTGGGGATGGGGAGACACCTCTTATCAACAAGGGTGCCTGAACGAAGCATATTTGTATACCTAACCCTTAACCGTACCCCACAATATCATAATAAAAAATATTGAGTAACATTTTTTTTTAAAAAACAGGTCCTGTATTTTTTTTCCTACTGTGAGCTATTTTATCCCTTACAGGGCTGTCTCTCTCTACTCAAGCCATATTGACCTTTGGCCTTTGTGATTAGACTGAGAGGGAGTGAGGGAAAAATCTTGTTAAGAACAAGAGCCCCTTTATGGCCACATAATACTCCATTGGGTATATGTACCACATTTTTTTTAATCCAGTCCTCTTTTGATGGGCAGCATAGTTGGTTCCATGTTCTTTTTATTGTGAACAATGCTGCGATAAACATGCATGTGCAGGTATCTTTTTTATAGAGTGATTTGAGTTCTTCCAGGTATATTCCCAGTAGGGGGATCAACTATCCTAATACTATAAGAAAAGGATTGACAGTAGCGGGAAACTGCAGGGCCGTGGGGCCACGGGGAGGTGGGTTTGCCTGGGGAAGAGTGATCACGCCTCATCGACAAGGGTACCTGCACAATGAATATTTGTATACCTAACCCTGAATTGCACCCCACGATTTTAAATTTAAAAATTTTAAAAAAAAGAACAAGAGCCTCATGAGGTGCCTACCTCAGTCAGGCAAGATCACTCTGCAATCTTCAGGAAGTCAAGGCTCCTCTCCTCGGACAAAAGGATGGGGATCTTTTGTCATTCTGGAAAGTTCAAAGGAATCTGGGAATTCAAGATCCTCTGGCTCGTATTCCCAAATTGCCTTTTCTCACGTCTCAGGATTTCACTATTTTCCTGTTCAAGACATGGCTGACACGGGAGACCTGTCTAGCTGCACATTCTGTCTCCTTTGCAGCGCCAATGCTCTTTTTTAAAATTTTTTATTTATTTTTTTAAAGATATGGGGTACCATTCAGGATCAGGTATACAAGTGGTCATTGTGTAGGTAAAGTCTGGGCCTCCCGCTGGTCCCCCACTTTGCTTGGTTTGAGATCAGCTACCCTTATTGATGTTTTGTGTCCCCCATCCTCACCCCGGCAGTATCCTGCAGCTGCCAATCCCTTTCTTAGAGTATTATGGTAAATTTTCAGGGTCTGCTGATGAGTGAGAACATGTGGTACTCAGTTCTTTGTTTCTGTGCTAGATCACTGGGAATGATAGACTTTAAACTCATCCAGGTTGCTGCAAAGTCGTATGTTTGTCCTTCTTTATGGCTGCGTAATATTCCATCGTGTATAGGTACCACATTTTTTTATACGGTCCAGTTTCGATGGGCAGCACAGTTGGTTTCATGTTTTTGCTATTGTGAATGGCATGCAGCTCCGATACTCTTAAAATGAGATGCTGGCAGTCTGCCCTGTGGCTGCAGAGATGAGCATCTCCTTAAAATCTTCTGCAGAAATTTCTGGTTTCCACAACATAACTTGGCAGTTTGCTGTTCTGAAATTGCCGTTTTTAAGGCTCTGATGAAGTTTTGAAAACCCAGCCCACCCTGCGTCTCCTATAATTTTCATTGCCCCCATACTGTTCAAGAGCCACAGCCACTATGTAGCGTAACACCCCACTTTCTATCTTCACTTCATCCGAGGTAAACCTCCGTGAAAACTTTTTAGTGATAATAGTGCTTCTGCCACCCAGAAGTCATCCCACTTGGCATGGAGAGTCTTACTGTCAGCCGATGTGTGGATAACACAGCTCCAAAATGTCATCGAGGGGTCTGCTTTCAACAAAGACCAGATGTCAACATGGCATGAGTAGAGCGGTATTGCCCTGCTATGGGACACAGTCGCTCACAGTATAAGAAAAATCAAACTGGGAAGTGGGTGTGGGGGGCAAACCAAATCACTTAATCCTACGGTGCCATTCCTGAGAAATAAAGTCCACCTATCAGGAGGGGAAAGGAGGGAGAATTTACCCGTGGATCCTATCTCTCATTAGAAAATGCTCACCCCGTGAAGGAACACTTCCAAGTGACATGTTCCTTGAGTGAGGTCTTGTAGCTGCACCAATAACAAAACACTGAAGCATGAGACCAAGAGGCACTATCGGGTTACCTCTCTGTAAAACCACTGGAGTTGGCACATATGTGGTCACCAAAGAACCAGCTGGAACAAGAAAGAGGTGCAGAGGGTTATGTAAGAGATATTCATTACAAATTGTGTGCTAAACAAAATTCCTGCTCCAGTGAGCTCACTATCTGTTGGCCAGGAAGGGGTGGGAAGATTGACATTTAGCAATTAAAATGTCAGGTGGTAATAAGTACCATACATATTAGAGAGGGCCCATCAACAAATGCTTGCTGTTTATTATAGAGATTTTAAAAATACAACCCTCTCAAAAAGCATGGTCAAGAAATATTAGCTTTGACTTGCCATCTGATATCACTGAAAGGCATACGGAATGAGGTATCCTGGGTCACTCTCTCATAAACTAATCAGTTAAGTGTCTAAGCAAGAGACTTAACTTCCCAGGATATCAATGTAGTTTCTTATCTATAAAATATGCATAATACCTTCTAACACTTTTTTTTAAAAATTACAGCTTTATTGCGGTATACTTAACATACAATAAATAAACTTCAAATACTTAAAGTGTGCAATTTATTAAGTTTTGACATATGTATACACCCATGAAGCTATCACCCAAAAAAAGGTAGTGAGCATGCACATTACTTCCAAAGTCTCCACTTTGAAATCTCTCCTCTCCCCTTCTGCCCTCTCCATCTGCAGGCAACCATTGACCTGCTTTCTATGATTCTAGATTATTTTGCGTTTTCCAGAACTTTATGAGTGGAAGCATACTGTATGTGCTTGTGTGGGTGAGTTCTTTCATTCGACATAGTTATTTTGGGATTCACCACGCTGTAGTGTGCACCAGTAATGTTGTTTTTCTATAGTGTCTGTTTTGTCCTAGATCACTTCTAGATCTTTTGCTCTGCACTGTCTCACTTTCCCCTAATCCCATCCTAGAGTATTTTTCCTGTCACACATAGTAGTTTTTATCATTAGCTCAATGTTGATCTTGTTAATGACTTCTATGTCTCTACTTAAGTTTCAGAACATATGAAGAACATTTATCATAACTCTTTGAATGCCCTTGTCTGAGCTGGTTTCCCTTGACTTTTTTTCCCTCCTCATTATGATTTGCATTTTCTGCTTCTTTGCATGTCTGATCATTTTTGATTGCGTGGCCAGCATTGTCATTTTACCTTGTTGGTCACTGAATATTTTTGTAATCCTATAAATGTTCTTGAGATGTATTTGATGATGAAGTTGTTTCTTAGAAATTGTAAAACGTGTCATTTTAAAGATGTGATAAGTGGGACCATGGCTGACTAGGGCTAATTATCTTTCTATTAAGGAAAGTTTCTTCTGAAATCTCTAACCAACACCTTTTAAATCATGGTGTTTCCCAGTCTGACTGCAGGAAACAGGCATATTCCCAGCCATATGTGAGCACTGGGCAATGTTACCTCTAATCTCTTTGGGTAGTTTCTTTCCTGGACTTGGCTTTTGCCTTCATTCTCATGTACTCAGTTTAGTAGCTGAGACGGCCCCTCTGCAGGTCTCTGGATTTATTACTCTGTGCAGATCTCTCTTTGTTGGTACTCTGTCCCACAGCCTCTAACTGCCCTCGTCTCCCAGACTCTCAGTCCCCCTAACTCAGGCTGTCTGCTGGGTTCAACTCAGATTTCCCTTCCCTGCACGCTGGGAGGGAATCATAGGCTCATCTCGTTGGTTTCTCATCTTTCAGCTATCACTTCCCATTGTTGCTTGATATCCATGTTTTAAATACTATTAAAGCCATCATGTCATACATTTTGTCCGTATTTGTTGTTGTCATTGTTGTTTCGGATAGGAGGATAAATCCGTTTCCTGTCACTCCATCTTGGCCCAAAGTAGAAGTCCTTTGTACCTTATACACTGCTGGTAACATTCCCACCATTAAGAATTAATTCTTAATTCTCATAATATGGAGAAAAAGGAACGCTTCTACACTGCTGGTGGGAATGCAAACTAGTGCAACCTCTTGGGAAGGCAGTGTGGTGATTTCTGAAGGAACTAGAAATTGACCTTCCATATCACCCAGCAATTCCCCTATTGGGAATATACTCAGAGGAACTCAAGTCATTCTACCAAAAGATACCTGCACGTGCATGTTTGTGGCAGCTCTATTCACAACAGCAAAAACACGGAACCAACCATGCTGCCCATCGAAGCTGGACTGGATTAAAAAAATGTGGTACATATACACAATGGAACATTATGCAGCCATAAAGAAGGACAAACATTTGGACTTTGCAGGAACTTGGATGGATTTAGAATCGATCATACTCAGTGATCTATCAAAGAAACAAAAAACAGAGTACCATATGTTCTCACTCATCAGTGGACCTTGAACAATTATCATAATAGTATAAGAAAGGGATTGGCAGTAGTGTGAAACTGCCAGTGGGGGGGTGGGATTGGCAGTTGAAGGAAACTGCCAAAAAAAGAAGGGCACACCTCATCAACAAGGGTACCTGCATCATGAACATTTGTATAACTAACCCTGAATTGTACCCCACATCTTTAAAATAAAGAAAAAAAATTAAAAATAAAATAAAATTTTAAAAAGAATTCACATAATAAAACTATATCATATATTATCATATCCATGATAATATATTTAAAGCTTAGCACGTAGCTCCTGACCCCTGGTAAGCATTCAAATAATGACAATAATTATGGTGGTTGTGGTGGTAGCTGTAGGAGGTAGTTTTGTTGCTGATGTTCTCATTATGATTATTGTAATTCAGTTGTACCAGAGCTCAGCAGTCTGTGTGTGTGAGATCATATTAGCAGCAAAAAAACCAAAAACCAACATATTTCCGTCCTGCAAAAATCTCTCCAGTATCTCTGGGTGGTTCCAGGGAATCTCACAAATGAGTATTGTACTTTGATCACTTTCGTTCCTTTGTTATTCATCCCGGTTCTTTACTGTTACTACTTGAGGCATTACAGACACTGCTGGGTCTATGATTTCACCTGCATCTCTGATGAGCATCGCGGTCTTTTGTCACTGGCCCAGGAGGCACTACGGTCTCCATTTATGTTCTCCTGGGTCCAGATATGTCTGCTTTGTTAGATATAATCTCCCTTTCCTGCCTCACCAACAAGTCCCACCAACACCCAGATTCCCCATGGTGCCTTGGTGATCCGCTTCGGATGATGGGGAGGCCATTCTCCATTCAACACCTGGTTTTAGAGGAAATGAGCTGCTTACGCATCCACGTCTGCCAGACTATTTAGAGCACCAGCTCTCTCAGATTTTGCTCTCAGCCTCCCTAATGTCCATAGAATACGATTACTCATTGTCTCTGCCCTGCTCACTGTTGCAATTATGCACACAACACAGTGACTGCTCCATATTAATGCCTCAGCAAAAGTGTTTTAAATGAATGGATGAGTGCAATGGGAACTGGGCTAGGAGAAAACAGGAGGACTGCCCGCCAACAGCTAAGGCTTTTGTTCTGGACGCGTGAACTGTGCCTGGCTCCTTTTCCCATTGGGGTGAATTCACACGGGAGGCTCGTCGGACGCCATTTAACACAGCTATCTGGCAGAAGAGCCCCTCCAATTTTCCAGTCACGCCAAGATATAGCTGGAACCTCAACTACACCATCAGGCGGCAGGCCAAGAAGTCACTGCTATCCTATTTCCCATCTTGAATAATGCCCAGCTATGTTGTCCCACCAAGCTCACCAGACAGTGTTGAACAATATGCAGCAGATGATAACTACATCGTCCAAAGAACACAAAGCCTACAAAATAAAATGCCCCGAACTGGCTCATAGAATGTAGCATTGCATTCCCTCTCTTTCTTCCAAGTCCTTCCCTTGTTGATGCAGAGGAATCCAAATTCTAAAAAAAAAAAAAACGAAAAACAATATCCTATCCCCTGTTGTCATAGGTAAAACTCCAAAATATATGCAAAAAATTGTCTTCCACCGCTTGCTTTCCTCTTATCCTACCGCAGCCAGAGAGATCACACTCAAAACCATCTCTGATCTCCTTCTTCAACCACTGTGGCCTGCTCCATCTTCCCCTGGAAGTGAGGATACTGTCTCCTCCACCTTCCCACCCAGTCTCTCATGTGTTCCATATTCTCAAAAAACCAAGGGATTGACAGACTACTCCAGGATACCACTTCTCCAACTCCACCCCATGAAATTCTAAATTTTAAAACCCCATATTAATGGTGACTATTGCCATAGCTTACAATGTAAGCCCCAACACACCTATGCAATAGCATTTCCCAAGGAAGAGTGATAACATCTCCAAGATGTAATGTATCTGTTACAAACAAAAATCACATGATCATTACCACTTAGCAAGGTCACAGCACAGGACTAACCCTTGGTCATCACAATCTTGGAGTGGCCTGCTGACTCTCTGAACAAAGTTAGTAGAAAGTATTCTGGCAGGACGGCCATCATCAATAACTCAAAAAACAACAGACGCTGGAGAGGATGTGGGGATAAGGGAACACTCCTACACTGTTGGTGGGAGTGCAAACTAGCACAACTTCTGTGGAAAACAGTTTGGCGATTTCTAAAAGGTCTAAAAATCGACTTTCCATATGACCCTGCAATCCCCCTACTGGGAACATATTTCCATAGCGTGAGGAAATCAAATCACTCTATGGAAAAGATACCTGCACATGCATGTTTATTGCAGCATTGTTCACAATAGCAAAAACATGGAATCAACCAGATTTTTTAAATGTGGTACATATACACAATGGAATATTATGCAACCATAAGTAAGGACAAAATTATGAACTTCACAGCAACTTGGATGGACTTAGAGTCTATAATACTGAGTGATCTATCACGGAAACAAAGAACTGAGTATCACATGTTCTCACTCATAAGTGGACCTTGAACAATCATTGCAATACTATAAGAAAGGGATTGTCAGTAGTAGGAAATTGCCAGGGGGTGCAGGATTGACAGTAGTGGGATACTGCTGGGGGAGGGGGGGACACACCTCATCAACAAGGGTATCCGCATAATGAACATTGTACCCCACATCTTTAAAACTAAAAATTAAAAAAAAAGAAAGTATCCTGGCAGATGGTTGCCAGAGTTAACCGATCTCTGATGTTTTTGACCATGTTAAAGATAATAATGTTTCCAGGAACATCTTTTGGGCCCTCTATCTAGGATGTAAGCCCTGGCTGACTTCCGAAGCCTGCTAAGGAACATGGCTACAGAAGAAAGAAAACATGACTCTCATGGGCTTTGAGTCTTTGGGTCTCTTGATATATTCCTCCTGCCATTTGACCCGCTCCCTGTATCCTGCATTGTCAAGCAACGCGAGTTATGGGGACTTGGCGGCCTTAACACTACTGGTAGATCCAAATGGCCCACAGTTTCTGCAGCTAGCAGTTCACCTAGTTATCCAAGGCCATTGCTAGTAATTTTCACCCTGTGTATCGTCAACATCATTTGCACTGCAGGTCACACTCTGAGCATCGGAAGCCACAGTGAAATGTGCAATTCGCTTGTGCTGAGATGCTGCTAGAGGAACTTTTCCCGGGTTTCACTCCAGAAGTTGGCAGCTGGCAGTTGAGGAAATTGCTGGTCCTTTGCTGAGCTGAGTCAGGAGAGTACCTTGGTGTCCACTGGAGCAATGCTCTCAGCAGACTGGCCATGAGGGACAAGACCAGTGAGCAGAACCTCGGTGGTTGCTTGGTGACTTCACTCAATCTCAGACTTAGGGGAAATAGTTCAGAAAGCAGCCTGATTGGTCAGTCATACAGTGAAAACTACCTGCAGTCATTACCATGGAAAGTGATCCGGGCTGTTGGTTTAATATTGGGGCTTTGGAGATCAAAAGACCTGTGTTTGAATATCTGCACCACCATTTCTTATTAGTGGGATTTCAAAGAAATTCCAGTTAAGTCTTCTGAGATTCTTTCCTCGTCTGCAAAATGGAGATCATGATAGAACCTACTACCCAAGCTAGGAATTTTTTGTGATGCGTTTAAAGCATTCGTCTTGGGGCCTTGGTGATGGTTTATGTGCTCAGTAAGTGGAAATAATTAAGTGGTGTGAGTTACATGAACTTAGAGAGCTAGGCTCAAACTTCAGCCAGTTCTGCTGTAGCCAGCAGACTCACTGATACTCACTGTCCTTTCTGGATCTCAGTTCCACATCTGAACAAAGAATAGGAGAATAATTGTTTCACAGATTTGTTGGGAAATTCAGCGAGAAAATGTTTATAATGTGCCTGGTACTACATAGACACTCATTGAATAGAGCATAAAAGGCCCACTGAACTCCTCCTGGCTGGTTTCCAGGGCCGTGCATTTGGATTCATACATTGTTTTACAAAGATTCCTTGGTAGCGGCCCATTTCTGACAGCTAGGTCACGTGCTTTCTTTGGGTACACATCCACATCTGCGCTTCCAGTCTTGACTGGCTTCTCCTGTAGGACTGAGCACCATGGCTTAAATTTTTCCCTTCTCTCTCTCACATCTTTTGTTGTTGTTGTGTGTTGAAGTCCTCTTGTTTAGTAAGCTTTTTATTTTGTGATAGTTTCAACTTTACAGAAAACCTGCATAGATACTACAGAGAGTTCCCATATATACCCCATGCTCAGATTTTGCTATTAATGCCCTACATGATAGGGTACACTTGTCACAACTAGTGAACCAGTATTAATATATCATTATTAAGCGAAGTCCATGCTATCTTAAGTTTTCACCTGATGTCATTTTTCTGTTCCAGAATATTATCTCGGTCATAACATGACATCAAGCCATCATGTCTGCTTAGGTTCCTCTAGCCGATGGCAGTGTCTCAGACTTTTCTTGCTTTTGATGGCCTTACTATCGAAACTTGAGAAATACTGGTCATGCATTTTGTAGCCATACTTCAATTCAGGTTTGTCTTATATTCTTCTCGTTGTGAGACCAGGGTTATGGTTTTTCTGGGAGGAAGATTTTAACAGAGGGAGAGCGCCATTCCTGCCATGTCAGAGCAAGAGTATAAGCTCTCAGCATGACTTATCACCACTGACGCTAACCTTGATTGTCTTACTAAGGCAGTGTTTGCAAGTTTCTCTACTGCAAAGTTACTCTTTCTGGCATCTTTCCATACTACCCTCCTTGAAAGGAAGTCAATGCACAGTCCACACTTAGGGAGTAGGGAGTCGGTTTCTCCTCCTCAAATTATTTCACCTACATAAATTATTTGGAATTATTTTACATGAAATCTCTTCTCCACCATTTGTTTATTCATTCAATCATTTATGTATATCTGTATGGACTTGTGGATGTTTATTTTATATGTTGAGTTATATAATACAATGTCACCTTATTTATTTTCTTGCCCAATTTGTTCCTGCTTTGGCCATTTGAAGTTCTCTCAGCTGGCTCCTATGTGCCTTTGACATACCTCCATCGCTGTGTGCTTTTGAGCACTTTCCTGAATCTATTACAGGATGCTGCAGGCTCATCTTGTGTATTCCCTGCCCCAGCCCCCCAGTAAACCATTTCTCCAAGATCTTTGGTTCCTTTTACTAGAGAACGATATTAGAAACCAAGATTGGGCTCCGGGTATGCTCATTGCTACCAGAGGGTCATTAGACCTAGTCCTCCTCAACTGACAAAACAAGAAAATGCAGGGGGTGTCAAAAATGTATACAAATTTTAAGTATGATGTTTTCTCCAAAGATGGCACGAATCAAATGAATGCCAGTGTCACCATGCAACAGGTAGAACAGTCAAAGAAAATGGCAGAGGCACGGTTGAGCGAACATCATAATACACATTGCTACCGTGATTTAATTCAACTTCAAGTAATACATAGATAACATCTCTTGAAATGTATATACAGTAACATATATAATATATGTATTTCTATATGTTTTTATCTCTATGTTAAGCTAAGCATGAGTTCAAAGACCAATGTCTTCCACTTCAACCAAGTACCACATGGTTTATTCTAGCCTCTTCTTGCTTGTCTGTAACTTTACACTCCATCAGTGAGAAATCTGACTCCCACCATGACCATCCATGGATCTAATTCTTCACTATCAGTATACATGTGTAGTGATTTCAGAGTTAAATTTTGTGAACGGTGTAGCATCTTTGTCTATGTTCATTGGTTAGGCGCCATGTGTTGAAAAAACGATACATTCTTTATTGAACTACCTTTGTTCCTTTGTCACAGATCAGTTGATTATTTTTGTGTGAGTCTATTTCTGGGCTCTCTATTCTGTCCCACGGATCCATGTAGCTATTCATTCACCAATACCATACTGTCATACTGTAGCCTTTTTTGAAATTAGGTAGTGCAAGTCCTACAACTTTTTTTCTTCTTCAATATTGCATTGACTGTTCTAAGGCTTTTGTCTTTTCATATACGCTTTAGAATCCGTTTTCTGATATTTACAAAATGATTTGCTTGAATATTGATTACAGTTTTGTGGAATCTGTAGGTCAATTTGGAAAGAATTGGCATAACAATCTTAAGTCTTCCAATCCATGAATATAAACTACCTCTCCGTTTATTTGAATAATCTTTTATTTCTTTCATCAGAGTTGTATAGTTTTCTTGCACAAAGATCCTGTTTAACAGGATGTATTGTGTGTTTATAGCTATATGTTTACAGTTATGTTTCTTTGCGGGGAGTGCCATTATAAATGATCATTTCTCATTTTTAGTCTTTCATTTTGTCTTTTTTTTTCTTTTTATAGATTTAGAGAGTAGATGTACAGGTTTGTTACAGAGATACAAGGGAGGACCCACTCCCCAAAAAACCCTGAATTTATTTGTTTAAAAAATTGTGTATTTATTCTTACATGTCTAAACTTCAGTCACCTTCGAAGTACTCCCTGTTTGATGCCTTACACCTATCAAGACACTTTTTCCACTGCTCAAAACAGTTTTTGAACTCATCAACTTTGATGCCTTTTGGTGCATCTGCCATTTATTATTTCACCTATTCCACATCGGCAAAACATTTCCCGCTGAGGATTTTTTCCATGCAGGGAAGCAAAAAAAAAAATGTTGCTCAAGGTGAGATTGGGTGAATAGGAAAGGTGGTACACAGGGCTCGTGTCTTTTTTGGTCAAAACTGCTGAACACTCAGCGTGGTGTGATCAGGTGCACTCATAAATCACCCATCATGAAATGGTTGAACACACTGAAAGAGTCTTCAAAAAAGGAAAATTCACTGAAGGTGAATGCATGCTTTTCACAACAATCTAGCTGATACGCTGATACCAATGGGTTCCTAGAGCACTTACCTGTACTGCAAGGGTCCTGCTCTCTATAAAAGAATTCCAGTTTTTTTTTTGGTGGGGGGGGGCTTGTATATTGCATAGTGTTGACTTCTAGTGTATCCATCAACCAAATTGTGAACATCATGCCCCACAGGCAATTTTTCAATCTTCCTCCCTCTCTGATTCTTCCCCTTTTTGGAGTACCCTGTGTCTACTATGTACTCATTGTTTAACTCTCACTTATAAGTGAGAATATGTGGTATTTTATTTTCTGTTTGAGTTATTTCACTTAGGACAATGACCTCCAGCTTCAACCATGTTGCTGCAAAAGACATAATTTCCTTTTTCATGACTGTGTAGTATTTCATGGTGTATATAGACCACATTTGCTTTTTATTTAAGTATCCATTGGTGGAAACGTCAGTTGATTCCATGACTTTACTATTGTGAACAGTGCTATAATAAACATAGGAGTGCAGGTGTCTTTGATATAACAATTCATTTTCCTTTGGGTAGATACCCGATAGTGAGATTGCTGGGTCAAGTGATACTTCTATTTTTAGTTACTTGAAAAATCTCCATACTGTTTTCCATAGAGGCTGTACTTACTTATAATCACACCAACAGTGTATAAGCATTCCCTTTTCTCTGCATCATCACCAGTATTTGTTGCTTTTTTGACTTTTAATAATAGCCATTCTGTCTAGTATGAGATAGTATCTCATTGTTGTTTTAAGTTGCCTCTTGGTGATTATTAGTGATGCTGAGCATTCTTTATATATTCTTTAGCTGCTGGTATGTCTAATTTTGAGAAATGTCTGTTCATGTCGCTTGCCCACTTTTTAATGGGGGTTATGTGTGTGTGTGTGTGTGTGTGTGTGTTTCTTGTTGAGTTGTTTGAGTTTCTTTTAGATTCTGGATCTTTGTCCTTTGTCAGATGTGTATTTTGCACTTTTTTTTCTTCCATTCTGTAGGTTGTCCATTTTCTCTGTTGAGTATTTCTTTTGCTGTGCAGAAGCTATTTAGTCAAATTAAGTTTAATAGGTCTATTTTCATTTTTGTTGTATTTGTTTTTGAGGTCTGAGTCATGAATTATTTGCCTAGTTCAATGTCCTGAAAAGTTTTTCATAGGTTTTCCTGTAGGGTTTTTATAGTTTCAGGTCTTACATTTAAGTCTTTAATCTATCTTAATAGTTCTTTATATAGTGAGAAATAGAGGTTCAATTTCATTCTGTATTTGGTTAGCCCAGCATCATGTATTGAATAGAATGTCCTTTTCCCATTGTATATTTTTGTTGACTTTATCAAAAGTATAGGTATTTCTGGGTTCTCTATTCTGTTTCATTGATCTTTGTGTCTACTTTTATACCAGTACCATGCTGGTTTGGTTACAGTAGCCTTAGAGTATAACTTGAAGTCAGGTAATATGATGACTCCAGCTTTGTTCTTTTTGCTTAGGATTGCTGTGGCTATTTCGGCTCTTTATGGGTTCCAAATAAATTTTACAATTGTTTTTTCTAAATCTGCAAAAAATGATGTTGGCAATTTGATAAGAATTGTATTGAATCTATATATTGCTTTCAGCAGTGTGGTCATTTTAATGATATTGATTCTTCCAATCTATGAGCATGGGATGTTTTTCCATTTGTTTGCATCCTCTAAAACTACTTTCAGCAGCATTTTGTAGTTTTCCATGTAGAGATCTTTCACCTTCTTTGTTATATATATTCCTAGGTATTTTATTTTTGTGTGCAGCTGTTGTAAATGGGATTCGGTTCTTGATTTGGTCCTGAGTTTGAACATTATTGGTGTATAGAAGTGCTACTGATTTTTATGCATGGAAATTTTTCTAGTTCAATTTTTAGTTGATCACTGGGAGTATAATAAGAAGGCAATGTGCTTCGGTATGTTTACTTTTTACCCTGTGATCTTGCCATAAGTAATTAGTTCCAGGAGTTTTTTGTTGATTCTTTTGGATGTTCTAGACAATCGTGTCATCTGCAAACAAACGTTAATGTCTTCTTTTTCAATCTGTGTACCTTTTATTTCTTTTTCTTATTTTATTGCACTATGTAGGATTTCCAGTATGACGCTAAGTATGAGTGAACAGAGAGGACATCTAGAAAACAAGAGTCCAGTTTGTCCCTACTTAGAATGATGCCAGTTGCAGGATTTTTGTGGATGTTCTCTGTCAAGTTGAAGAAGTTCCTCTCTACTTCTAGGTTGCTGAAAGATTTTTATCATGACCGAGTATTGGATTTTTTCCATTTTTTTATTTTTGCATCAATTGGTAGAATCATGTGACTTTTTCTTTAGCCTGTTGATATGACTGACTTCATTGACAATTAAATGTTGAATCAATCTTGCAAACCTGGAATAAATCACAACTGGTCACGGTTCATAATTCCTTTTACATCTTGTTGGATTCAGTTTGCTAATATTTTGTTGACTATTTTTTGCATTTATATTAATGAGAAATATTGGTGAGGCTTTTTTCTTATACTCTCTTCATCTTATTTTAGTATTAGGGTAGCTCTTGCCCAGAAAATGAACTAAAAAGTGTTCTCTCTGCTTTTATTTTCTTGACAAGATTGTGGAGAATTGGCACCATGTCTTAAATGTTTGGTAGTATTCACCAGTGAAATCATTTGGGCTTGATGCTTTCATTTTTGAAGAATTAGTAATTATTGAGTCAATTCCCTTAATAGATGTAGACCTGTTCAGAGAATCTATTTCTCCATGTGTGTGTTCTGGTAATTTGTGCTTCAGGTATGATCTGAGTGTGTTCCCCAAAATGTGTGTGTTGTAAACTTAATCCAAATCAACAGTGTTGGGAAGTGAAGCCTAATGGGAGATGCTTAGGTCATGAATGGATTAATGCCACTACAATAGGGTTTCTAGGAGTAGCTTCTCTCTCTTCTAGTCTTCTGCTTTGTGAGGAGACAACACTTACCCCTTTTTGACCCTTCCCTCCTCTGCCATGTGAGGACGAAGCAAGAAGTCCCTTATCAGATGCCAGTGCCTTGATCTTGGACTTCCCAGCCTCCAGAACTATGAGAAATAAATGTCTGTTCTTTATAAATTATCCATTCTTAGGTATTCTGTTATAGCAGAATAGTTTCAAAACAACCAAATGAATAGGTCCATTAGATTTAAATTTTCAAATCTGTGGGCATAGGGTTGTGCATAGTATTCCTTTAATGCCCATAGCATTAGTAGTAATGATCCTTTCACCTTCACTTTAGGATGATTTTATGGGATATAAAATTTTAGGTTGGTGATTTTTCCCCCTTTTTTTACATTTTAAATATTTCACCTCATTCTCTTTTGGTGTGCATGGTTTCTGACAAGAAGTCTGCAATATTTTTTATTCTTGTTTCTGCATAAACAAAGTACCTTTTTCTCTTGTTTCCTTCAAGACTTTCTCTTCATATTCTATCTTCTGAGTTTTGTATATTATCTGACTTTTGGATCCATGATTTGGTTGATGTCTGTCATTAATTTGGGAAAGTTCATAATTACTTCAAATATTTCTTTTTTTCCTTGGTATTGCAATTTTGCATTTGCTGCACTTTTGATATTGTTCCACAGTTCTGGAATGTTCTGTCTTTTTCATTTTTTCTCTCTGCATTTCAGTTAGGAAAGTTTTGTTGACCTATCTTCAAGTTCACTGATTGTTTCTTCCTCAGACATCTTGAATCTACTGGTGAGCCAATCAAAGTTTCATTTCTGTTACTCTTTTTGATTTATAAGATTTGCCTTCGGTACTTTCTTAGTGGTTCCATTTCTCTGCTTATATTATCCATCTGTTCTTGTACTGTTTCCACTTATTCCATTAGAGCCCTTTACATATTAATCACAGTTATTTTAAATTTTCTATCTGATATTTCCAACATTTGTGCCAATCTGAGTCTATGCTGATGATTGCTTTGTCTCTTAAAACTATGTTTTTCCTTGGTTTTTGGCATGCCTTGTAAATTTTTGTTGAACGTTAGACATGATTTATTAGGTAATAGGAACTAAGGTAAATAGGCCTTTGAGGTAAAGATGTATGCTAATCTGGCTAGGAGTTTTACTGTGTTTAATGTTTGTTGTAGTTATAGGTACCAAGGGCTTCAAATTCTACTGTGTCCTTGTTTTGGCCTCCCCTCTTGTCTTATGAACTTCCCTGTGTATTACTCCTTAGAAAATGTTGCTGTTATTTGCATTGTAACTCACTGTTATTCAACTGGGGCCCTGTTGATGTAGCGGCAAGATATCCAGGGTGGGAGGAGCATTCTATAATCATTCCATTAAGTCTTATTACTTTAGAATAAGACTGTGTCTTGGTGTTATGGACTTTAAAAGGGTTTCTGATTCTCTTCCAGTAGTATAACTTTGTCCCCATCACCTTGCACCTTTCCCTGACTGCAAGAATACAAATCTACTTCCTTAAAGGTCTGTCCCCTGTTGACTTTATAGGTTTTTCTCTCCCTTGGGTGAGATCAGAAGGCTGGAGAAAAATCCCCTTTCCCCGGCTGGCATAAAGTTTTGGCACTGGGCGTCTGCAAAAACCCTTCTCCTGGGCAGTGGGCCTTTGCTGTGGAAAAGGCTCTGGGGATATCTCACATGCTTACTCTTCCCCTACTTCCTTCTCCTACCAGAGCCATAAGAGGATCTTTCCAGGATCTTCACTAGGAGAATATGGTGGGGTTATTAGAGGGAAACCTCATAAAAGTGTGGAGTACCACTAAGACTTGGACCCACAGCGGTCTCTCCCTCTTACTCTGGTACATGCCCAGTCTTTCTGCCACTCATCCATTTAATGTTCCTGCCAGTGTATGGCTCCAACAGCTTTGTCTCTGACAAACTGTACCTTTCTGTATGCTCTGTCTCTCCAGCTTTTTGGGTACTGGTTTGTTCTGTGACCATAAGCTCAAGAAAAGCTCTTCATTTTCAGTCTGTCTAGGTTTTCTTGCCTCATGAGGATAGAATGATGACCTCCAAGCTCTTTACGTGAAAGACTTGAAGCTGAAAGTTCCCTCCCTATTCATCACAATACTCTTTTTTCACCCTCTCACCTTGCCAGAGTCCCCCAACCTGTAAGCCCCACCCTACCTATCCCCCATCAAACCCTGTCAGACCAGGTCAGCCTGTAAGGCCTTCTCTTTCCCCTCAAACTTTATGATCTCCTTACCAAATATTTACTCATTAGCTTGACTTGGACCTCCCTCACAACTTAAGCTATTAATTATTAGCAAACTATTATTGGGACACTATTATTCTTCTCAACTACTTATGTAGCCTGAGCGTCCCATAGGTTCATCATTTTCAGATCCTGGCTTTAATGCTGTGGTCCGTGGCCTGCCAAGCCAATGGCTCCACTAATGGAATGGCAGGCCTCCTCTTCCCTTCCGCTTTCCTGGATGTCTGGAGAAGGAGATGTCTACTCCTCCTCCTCTGTAGTCCTCCCTTTTAGCTCATCGATGTCTGGTCAAGCATACCTGCCACAATGTGCTGCCCATCATTCACAAGACTGCCCTCCTTGACCTCTAAGGTATAAGCAGCTCTGTTGCAATTGCTACCACCGACGAAACCCCACATAGGCCTCATGATTTCCTAGATTCATACCTTTCCACTAAGGGAAGCTCTTCTTCTTCTATTCTTCTTCTTCTTCCTCTTCCTCTTCTTCTTCCTCTTCTTCTCCTCCTCCTCATCCTCCTCTTATTCTTCCTCCTCCTCCTCCTCCTTTTCCTCCCCTTCTTCCTCTCCTTGGGTCCCAAGCACTGGTTTGAGTGGCAAGTACCAATGGAAAGAAGATTCTGCTTGGGCTCTGTTTATCCCCCCACCCCATGGAGACTTCTCCTATTAATTTAATATGCATGCACAATAGATAAACAAGTGGATGAAAAAAGTATTTATTCATGTGCCATTTTAAAATATGCATATCTCTGGCCGGGCTCAGTGGCTCAGCCTGTAATCCCGCGCCTTGGGAGGCTGAGGTGAGTGGATTGCCTGAGCCCGCGGGTTCGAGACCCGCCTGGGCAGGCGAAACCTCATCTCTACAATAAATCAAAAAAAAATTAGCCGGGCGT
>CAUYQG010023593.1:0-23219 GCA_963574415.1 Tarsius wallacei | reverse complement strand
GCTGGGTAAAAAATTCTTGTTTGGAATTGTTTATCTTTGAGTCTTTTGAGATTGGGCTCCATTCTCTTTTAGCCTGCAGGGTTTCTGTAGGTAAGTTTGCTGCTATTCTAATTGGTCTTCCCTGGTAAGTAGTCTGACCTTTCTGTCTTGCTGCCTTTAGGATTTTTTTCTTTTATATCTACTTTGTATAAATGAATTACTATGTGTCTAGAAATTGATCTTCTTATTTGATGCCTTGCAGGGGTTCTCTGTTTCTCTTGCATTAGGATTGGCATGTCTCTGATGAGATGTGGGAAGTTGTCTTGGATGACCTCTTGGAATGTTTATTCCAGGTTGCTCTCGTTCTCCTTATCTGCTTCAGAGATACTTCCTAATCTTAGGTTAGGTCTCTTAATACTGTCACACACCTCTTGAAGGCTTTGTTCCATCTTTTCAAGTTTCCTTTCTATGTTTTTAACAGATATGGTTAGTTCCAGATTTTGGTCTTCAAGTTCTGAGATTCTTTCTTCTGCCTGGTTAATCTTCTTTCCATGCTTGTCAGCTTATTATTTATTTCATTTATTGTATTCTTTATAGTTTGCATCTCAGCCATTAGTTATTTCATGTTTTCTTTCTTTCTTTTTTTTTTTTTTTTTTTTGAGTTGGAGTCTCTCTCTGTCACCCAGACTGGAGTGCAGTGGCTGCTCCCGGTCACCGCAGACTCGACCTATTGGGCTCCGTCGATCCTTCCGCCTCAGCCTTCCAAGTAGCTGGAACTACAGGCGCGTGCTACCATGCCTGGCTAATTTTTGATTTATTGTAGAGATGAGGGCTCGCCAAGTTGCCCAGGTGGGTCTCGAACCCACGGGCTCAGGCAATCCACTCACCTTGGCCTCCCAAAGCGCGAAAATTACAGGCTGAGTCACCGAGCCTGGCTATGTCATGTTTTCATCTTGCTTTTCTTGGTTCTTGTTCGTCTTTTCCATCCATTCCTTGGTCTCTGCATTTTTTGTCTGAGACCAGTCAATCTGGGTGCTTTTCATTGTTGAAGTTCCGAAGTCTGTATACTCGTGGACTGTCCTCTTTGGACTTGTGTAGTGCCTGTGGTTCTTCCTTGTGTTTTCTTCATTTGTGGTGTTTTTTTCTTTTTTTCTTTACTTCTGCTGCTCAGTGAAAAAGGGAGTAGTTTTCACTTCTTTTTGCTCAACCCTCTATTCTCCCTTGAATAAAGTCTCTGAACTAGTTTGATTTCTGGAGCCAGGTTGGAGCAGTGGAGTTATGTTACTCCCTTGAAGATTTGAGATTTGAATGAGGTATGTTAGAAACTGCTAAGATTCACAAGCTGTCTGATGATCACAACGTTTTATGATTGGTGTGTGGGCCCCCAGGGGTCTACTTCCTACCACTTTACAGTATGTCCATACAATGGGAGCGTATATATTTCCCCTGTGTACAAAATAACATTTTACTTTGGGGAAAGGAGTTAATAAAGAGAGAATGTGAAGGGGATGACAATGGAGAGAACATAGGAGAGAGGGGAAAAGATACAAACCAGCAAACAGGGAGTCAAGCAAAGAGAGAGAGAAAAAGAAACAGTAACAAAAGCAAAACAAAATGAAAAAAAAAGAAAGAAGAAACAAAATAAACACAAGCCCCAAAGAAACTAAAACCAGTCATATGAGGAAATTTTCACACTCATATATAGCTATATTGGACAAAAAGAAGAAGAAGTGGTAAAATAGAATGAAATGCCCACTCCCAGCAAGTTATATTAAAAAAAATATATATATATATGTATATATAATATATATATGTAGAGTCATGCAAATACAAAAAACAAAAAACAAAAAGAAAAGGAAAAACAAAACCAAACAACAACAACAAACTTAAGTAATTCTTGAACACCCTCTTTCGGCAGTTTCAAGTCTTCAGGTTTCTTGTAGGAGTGACCCAAACACTGCTTCTCTTAGCTGGCAGCAGAGGGGAGGAATTTCCTAAGGAAGGAGCTTCTGACTTTTAAATCTGTCCCCCTGCTCACCCCTTGCAGTTGTGGATAGGCTGGAAGTTCTCCCTGGCTGATCTGCCTATGTTTAGCCCTCTCCATGTGTCGATTCTAACATTGCCTGCCTAAGTAAACATGTCTCACAAATCACTGGGGAAAGTGTGTATGGGCATTTTAAAACTCACCCCTACTCATGCGCTGTGAGTAATGAATGGGTTCTTAGGTTGCAGTGCAGATGGCAAATGCTTCAATTCTAATCGCATTTACCCCGTGGAGTTGCGGGAAGGCTGCCAACTGCCCCCAACGGATCCACTTATGTTCAGGTCTCTCTGTGTGTTGCTCAGAATGTTGCCCACCTGAGTCACATGTCTTGGGAATCCTTGGAAAATAGGATGCTGTGTCACTTTAAAACTCATCACATTTTGCTGTGATCTGGGGCTGAGTTATTCAGCAGGGCTGCCTCGCAGAGGCAAATCCTTCAGTTGAGGGATAGGGTATCTGGTTCTCCTCGGCTGGAACTCTGGTGAGGTTACTCTGGTATATTTTTCCGGAGTTCACATTGCTGGTGTCTGACCTGGGACGAAGACTGCAGTGGCAGGCGGCACCTGCTATAGGTGATCTTCACCATCTTAATCCTTTTTTTCCCCCCCTTTCTTGGTGGTACTGTTGAGATGGTGCCTGCCTCTGGGCCAAAGAGTGCACTGAGGTCCAAGCAGCGCAGGGGAGCTCCCTAAGCAGGAGATCTTGGTCCTTTCCTTTCCATGTCTCCACTCAATCAGACATTCACACAACTTTTGCTGACACCCTAGGGTGAAGACTGGCCTCTTCACCCCTTCATTTATGCAGAAACTCATGCACTTCGACTGCCTCCGTAGCCATCTTGGAATCTGCCCCACCATTAATTTTATAAGATATGTATATAAAATTACATAGTGGAAAAAATTATCTATATTCATATACCTTCTGGAGACTTGCCTTTATGGAAAATGGATTCAAATTTAAATGCATATCTATTATATATAAGAGGACACGACTCATTAAATTTAAAATCTCACTAAATAAAAAAATAAAATAAAGTTTGCTTCCCAGTTTCAAACAAGGCCAATGTGGCATCCATATTGTCGCAAAAACACCTTTAACGTGGTAATCACTAGTCAGAACCCTACCAGTTCTGTAAGAAGAAACAGCAAATTTAAATGTAGAAATGGGCAAATGAGACATTATTTAGTTTGTTTTCTTTGCAATATTAGACACAGATCTCTATTCCCATGAGGGACATTTGACAATTTAACAAAATTATTGAACTATCATGGCCTGCATGGCCTATGATACAGACAATATTAAAAGAAATAAGGTTTTAAAATCCTGTATGTAGGTAATCTGAAAAATAAATTTAATAAAATGAAATTTAAATCTTTTTATTTTGGTGTCGTTTTCACATTTTTGGCGGTTTCACATGTTGTGCTGTAAAAATAGTTTATCAGAATGTTTTATCCACTTTTCTAGATTTAAAATAGTGTTATAGACAGAAAAATAATATAAATATCAATCAGAATGATAATTTAGTGGCCTGATATTTAAAGAAACAGAACTATTAATACAGTTTTTTAACTTAAATATTGAAGTGTATAGATAAAAAAGTAATGTGTCAGTTTACTGTGAATAAAAACATAGTCTATTTTATTCAGTGTAGCATAAATGTAGCTGTCTCCAATAATTTATCTTTCTTTGCCTTTATGATACTTAAAGTATTATTCTTTGTCAGAGTCCAAAGAGATAAATATAAATTAAATATAAATATATCTATCATCTCTTTAATAATTGTCTCCCTCATCTTCTCCACCACAATGTAACTGCTATGAAGGTAAGGACTCGATCTCGTTCAGAGCTTTTTCTTATATGTTGAAAATAGTATCTGACAAATTGAAGGCAATGAAAATGTTTTCAAAAGAAGTGAAAAGAGTCATTCTCTAGTAACAAATATCGATTAGCATTTGCCATGTGATAAGATTTTGTGCTAAAATCTTTATACAAAAAAAATCCACTTAATTTTTACAATAAGTCAGATAGATACTACTACTATTATTATCTGTATTCTATAAATGTGGAAACTGAGGTTAGGAAGTAAGTGCCAGAATTCTGGAATTTCACGATTTGTGTTTCATAACAAGTATAATTAACTTCTAACCATATCTTGAAATCAACAATTTGTTGTTATTAAATTTGTCCGCCTAGTTTAAATAATATGCATAAAAATTGGTTTTATAGTCTACTTCCTTTGTAACTCCTGGAAAAATTTAAACAAGAATATATGCATCCTAAAATTCTTAAAATATTTATTTTTTATTGGTCATACACATGAGGTACCCAAATTTAAAATAATAAGCACAATTATATAGAAATATGTTGCTTTCTAATATTAAAAATATATATATTTTTGGAGTAACTAGATCTTTCTTAGATAAAAAAGATAATAATCTGTAATTTATCAAGAAGTAAATATGCCCTTGATTTAACAATTAAATTTTTATATGAAAAAGTAAACCTAGGTTGATCATAGCATGCTTGTATTTGTATTATGTTTTTACATACACCTACATACAGTAGCCAGCATTTTTTCTGATAAAATATTATTCTTATTTATATTTCACTTTTTAAGTACTTTTGTTGCCTTAATTGATTCCCCTAAATACTATTTTTGGACAATGTGTCATATATTTAAGCTTAAAAGACCTAAGTAACAAAAGGCAATCTCTGTGGTAACATTGTTAAATGTAAAAAGCTCATCACTTTGAAATCTAGTCAGATTTATCATCATTTATAATTCATTTCAACTCTTTTTCAACACTGCTTCAAGCATCTCCTAGGTATTTATATTGGGAAAAGATAAAATGCATAGAGGCACGTCACTGCCTAATAAATCTACTTCATGCTTTTAACTTGCAGTGACAAAATAACCTGACCTTGGAGGAGTGTTGTCATCTAGTGTATCTTTATAGAGATGTGGGAGCATTCCCAACAAGCAAAAGCAAAAAACTAGATGATCTAGAACTCTCTTACCATAGCTTAATCTTCTTAATATACTAAGACAATTCCTTTTCTTCATTTTTATATTAACATATTTCAATTTTATCACCTAATTTTTTAACTCTTAAATAGAGCTGTAAAGGATATAGGAAAAATGCTAGGCAAGCACACTGTTAATGGAGAACTCCCTAGCCTCAAAAAGCCACAGGAAAGCTGATGTTAAATCAACCCAAAATTACAAGAGGGAAAGATTAGGATGGCAAGAACAAACCCATAAAACTATAAAGGATGAGGCAATAAAAGTAAAGCAGTGAGATGAAAAGTAATGCTTATTAATTGTCTAGTGACTTTTCTTCCTATTGGGTCTCATCTCTTCTTTGAAAGGAGTCTAAATAAAAATCATAGCACTGCTATCTTTTTTTTTCTTCTGCAGATGCATCAGCGGTGTCATATATTTGCAGCTGTCTTCCTGAATCACAGGTAATTGTGTATGTGAATTCTCATTTACAACGGCAAGCACGGTCTTTGAAGAAATAGAGGCATTTATTCATGGGTTCTTTTTAAAGGCAGAGTCATGATATTATTTGCCTGCGATATAACACACAGCTTAAACACCTTTAGCAGTTTGTTCATTTCTCCCCAAAATGTTCTCCAAGTCTTAATGTCAACCTATGTTAATTACCGGAAATTCTGAATAGATTCCATACTAATGGTAATAACTCTCTTGCTTATTTTGAAGCTTTGTCCACTAAAACTCCTGCATGGTGTTTTAAATTTTTTACTCTTTTGAATAATTCTAATAAATAATAAGTATGCCTGAAGGCTACCTTACTGAAGATTCTTTAAGGTAAGAAAAAATAAGGCATTTCTCACAGATTTCCCTGTTAAATACTTTAGAAAAGTAGTACTAAAGGCTTGCTCATTTCAAAATGCATTATACACAATTCTATTTATAAGGTGTTTAAAAAATTTCACTCTGTCAAAATCTCGGTACCTTGTCTTCTCCACGGCTGCTTCCTGATTGCTTCAATACTATCATACTCATTATATTATTTGTTATTAAAGAATAGCTCGTATTCCTTTTTCACAATGAAGAAAGAAACAAATAAAATATTTACCAAATGATATTTTGGATAGCACTACCCAATCCAAATTGATCTGACCAGGAAGATATTTTATTCCTCATTATAAGAAAAGTAAAAATAAGTAGTCCATTCATTCACATCTTTTTTTTTTTAACGGAAATCTATCACTTAGGATTAGTTTCATCTGAAAAGAGTAGTTCCAAAATTACACAGCCTAAAATAAGACAAAAATATGTACATCCCATGTGAAAATCTGAAAGAATGCAGTCTGGAGCTTGGGAAGCAGGTATCCTCCAGCATTTAATTTGCACTTCCCAGAATGTGTTCTTGTCCACAGTCCAGGGTAGTTCCTAGCAGGACAGCCATCTTTGGTAGCAAGATAGAGGAAGAAATAAAAAAATAAAAATAAACGAATTTTGACATTTGTTGCAAGAGCTTTTTACTCAAGGTACCAAATAGCCCTTCTAATTAAATTCCTCTGGCCAGTATTTGGTCAAATACACACTTCAAGCTAAAGGAGGATTTTACTCTGGGTGGCCGTGGATCCAGCTAAAAATTTAAGTTTTCCTTTTTATTTACATTTACATTTGGTATCCCAAGAGCTAGGCCTTTTTTATTTTTATAATTGACATGTACATTACAGTGATCTCATGCTGTGTCAAGTCTATACATACCATCTATAGTTTAACAAATCCTAAATTTATATCTCTAGCTCAGACTTCTCTCTGGAGCACCAGATTGTTATATCCAACTCCTACATTGCATCTCTACTTGGTTGTCTAAAAAATATCTTAAACTCTACATATTCAGAACTGATTATCTTAGTTTAAAAAAAAACTTGATTCATCTAGTCTACATTTCAGTAATTCTGTCAAAAAACACTTAAAACTTTTCTTAACATCCTTTCTAATTCATGAGCAATGCCTCTTGGCCTTTACTTCAAAATATAAAACAAATCTAATTACTGTTCATCACCTTTAATACTACATGTAAGTCAGAGCTAGTTATTGAAATTACCTTCTATCAGGTTTTTCTGCTTTTAATCATGTCTCTCTATAAGTTATTCCCGATACAGAAGCTGAATGGGACTTCTAAATTGTGATTCTGATAGTTTTGCTCTTCTCAAAAGTCTACTGGGCTCTTCATTGTGCTCAGCATTAAAGCTAAGGGTCTTAACTAAGCTGCCGCCTCTGCTACTGCTTTGGCATACCTCTTTTTTATTCTTTGTCTTGTGACTCCAAACACACTAACATCTTTGCGGTTCTATGAACAAGTCTGACACACTGCCACTTTAGGGCATTCTCCTCCTGCTTCTCTGCTTGAATTTCGTATTGCATGCTCTTTCTTACCCTAGTTAGTCACCTGCATCCTTCAAATCTTTGCTCAGATATCACCTTCTTAATCGGGACTGCTCTGACCATACTATTTAGCACTAAAATCTCACTTCCATTAGATTTCAGTATTTTCAGTTTCTTTTACCAAGCTTTCATTTTGTTTGTAACACTTATTAATGGACGTATTTATTCCATATGTATGTTATATGTAATTTAATGTTGGTACTCTGCCCTAAAAAATAAGCTCTATAAGGGAAAATACTGGTTTTTTTTTTAATTTTTTTTTTTTTGGACACTGATTTATCATAAGACCTTGGTTCATGGTACATCTTAGGTTCATCATAAATATTTGTTAACTGAATTCATCAAATGTAGAGTTTCATGGATATGGAAGAAGAGAGCCAGGATGGGTGACAACTAGCCATGTCTGCATAAGGATCTGAGTGAAGCCACATTTGCCACATTGTTTAAAAACTCATTATCTTGGCAACTTTAGTTGTGAAGAGAATGAAAGTAGCAAGTGTTATGAGATACCTGGCATGTTTTTGAATAAGAAGTTTAATTTTCCTTTACAAAAAAAAAAAATGATAAAGAGGTATTGTTAGATCCGTTTTCCTGATTGAGTTGATAGGGACTAAAGGAGCCAAACATTTTCTTAGCGCCATATGGTGAAATCATGATTGGGGATTTGACTCTTTTTTGCAAGTACAGTTGGCTTTGCATTTTTTTCTAATTATATGTAGTAAAAAATGTGACTCGATTTTTTGGTGTTTACTGTCTGCTAGAAAATCTCACAGCCCCATTCCCCACTCTGCTCCACATGTGGTGAAGCTGATAAGCAAATCTGAGTGTTTCCTCCTTGACACAAGATGGAGATTCAAAACACACACTCTACTGCATGCAGGATCTTGCACCCGAGTCCCCATTTTCTGACCACAGCAAAATTCCAAACTAGTCTCCTTTCTTTTGCTTTCTCAAGTCACATATTGGCCAGTTTTGGAAGCCTTTCATTTTCTCCCTAGACTCTCAATTATCTAAATACTAAATATTTTTGTATCTCCATGGTGTGAAGTCTCCACCTCCAAACAAAACTGAGGCTGCAAGTCCTTCTGTATTTACACCTTATATAGAATCATTCATATCACAAAAAGTAATTTTTAATTTAATAAATTCTAATAATAGGTTATCCTGAATTGACTTTGAAGAATTGTGTTTTTTTTAGAGAATATGTAGTAGCAACCTGGGAGAAATACACTTGTAAAAGTTGTTATTGTAAGTATTGGTTATTCCTAGCTTACTGTGTTGTGATAATTACTTAACTACAAAACCTGTAATTCACAAATACAAATTATATATACATGAGTTAAAATGTCTGAAATATCAACTCAAAGTTTATAAAGTAAATAAATCTCATAAGAAGTATTTTTGATACTTAGAGTTTTAAAGAATGAGGTTTTACTTTATGATATAATTGTGAAAGTTCTTCATATAGTGCATAGATTATTATTATCTCCAGGTTTAGAACTGAATTATGTCATTCTAAAATATAAATCAATAAGGAAGAAAATGGGTTTGTTTCAAAATTACTGTTACTGTAATTTAAGTATGAAAAAAGAGGCTAATACTAATTTGAAATAGAGAAGAACTGTACTTTTTTATACATATGGAAATTTTAAATAAATAATTTTATTGCCAGTGATTATCAAAAATGGTAACAGTCTATGTTTCCACAGTAGAGTCATTTAGAATTTTAACAACTTTTAAACACACCAGTGATATTGATTCAAACTGGGAAAATGATATATTTGTAGCATAAATCCAACAATCTATAAGCTTAGAATCCAATGAATGTTAATTAACAGAGTATATTTTTCATATTGGAAATCAAGTAAATTAACTGAGGCTTTCATTCTTAGATTATATTGTAATAATTATGGCACCACACAATATTAATAATAAAGTAATATCTAATTTTTCTTTCTCAAGACTGGATCTTTAGAGTGCCAATTTGCTCTAAAATAATGTAGAAGTAAACATTTAAGATAGTGGAATGTTAGATTAACTATATAGAGACTCTCTTATACTGTTGACTTTTCAATAATAGCGTAAGTTTTTATAACTATAAAATGTGCAGATCCATAAATAGTTCCTATGAGATAGCTGCTGTGAGGGAAAAAGAGTCACACCTTGTGAAAGTTGTATAAATTATTTTGTAGTATATTACTATACTTTTTGTTAGACAGGTGCTAACCAAAAGCATTTCTGATTAAAGGCACTAATAGTTCAGAAACGCAAGAACTATAAACGCAAGAACTATATCATGAAAACATTCACATAGTGCTGTGAACACATTATTTTAGAATACCTATTAAATCTTCTGAACTTTTTTTTTTATTTTGGTGTCCAAATTAACATTCCCAAATGATCTCTGAATAACAATGTATAGTGGAATAAGACTAATTTTGTTTTCTCTTTGCATCTTTTTAAAGCCAAATCTGTTGCCAAATCACAATAAATGGTATTGGTGAGTCATATTTAAATTTCAACACTGTATTAGCATGGAGGTTGTTGTTGTTATATTTAGGTTCACTTAGTCCTTTCTTACACTTTGTGATTGGTATATCCATATTCTGTCATTTTACATATGTCTTCAACTTCCAAATACATAATGTCCATTTTATCCAATCATTTTTCTTTAGGTTTATCCTCATATTTGTCCTTCATTTCTTCAAACATTTCCATGGTTTTCTCTTGGGACATTTTCCTTCTGTTACATTACTTTTAGTGACATTTTACTACTAATGGCTTCTCTCTGTGTTTGTCTGAAAATATAATTTTAATTTTTAAGATTAAAAAATTTTGGTACTAGGGAAATATTAGCTTAGAAAGTATTTTCATTCAGCACTGCCTTCTGGTTTCCATTGTTTCTAAAGTGCTTGTCGATGTCTTTAGTTTTTCTCCTTAAAATAAATGTGTCTCCAACTGCCTGTCTTAAGATTGTCTCTTTGTCTTTGTATTTTAGCACTTTGATTATGAAATACCAGCTAGGCTTTCATTTGTATTTTCCTTATTAGTTTTTGTAGTGCTTCTTACATCTAGAACTTAGCACCTTCTATCATATTTGAAATATTCTAAGCTGTAATCTCCTTAATTATTATTTCAAACCAGTCTCTCTTTCTCAGGGAGAGGAGAAAGAATATACACATGTTTATATACATGCTTAGAATATACACATGTTTTTGTTGTTGTTGTTTGCCCCAATTTTTCATATGTCTCATATTTCACTTTTGCTTTTTTGTATCATTTTTGCCTATTTGTTGCAAATGCCTATTTTCCTCTGACTGATTTGCCAATTGAATCACTGCTCTTGTCTACAGGGATGTTTAATCTGCCAGATTCCACTAATCAGATGGTATCTTTAGTTCTAGAATGTCCATTGCTTTGTTTTTAAATTATTCCAGTTCTCTAATGGAATTCTCTATCTTGTCATATAATTTTTTAGACATACTAATAGAATCATTACCTCATATTTTATAACTCTGAGATCAGAATTTTCACAAATCTGTTTTCACTGTCTTTCATTTTACTGTTAAATTATTTAGTAATTTGACCTGTTCTTTGTTATGTCTATATTTTGTGATTGAATGACAATTATTTGAGTGAAAGACTATAAATATAAGTTGAAGCTTTGACTGAGTATATATTATACTAGAAAATATTTTTTCCTCTCTAAACTGACCACTCAGAGTTTAACTTGATTTAAAACAATCAGTAATTGATTTGAGACAGTTTACCATGTCTAGGTTGCATTCTTGTAGACCTTCAACTACAAATCTGAAGTCTGTACCAGGGCCCTGAAATTTTAATTTTTCCTTATAGTCTTCTCCCACACACTCTTCATTCACTCTTACTCCAATCCCCACCATAAACTGGGGAAAATTCTGCTCAGCCTCTCTAGAAAATTGTTTTTTTTTTTCAACACATGATTCAAGGGTGAAAATGATACAATATATAATGTTTAAATCTCTGCACTTCCTTTATTTGTGGCATTTGGGTCATTCATCATTGGAAACTGTCCAATGTTCCCAAGCTTTCTTAAGTGTCTTTCCAGTTTTCACATTGTCCTTATTTGAATGATGCAGTTGCAATAAGCTGGTTAACCATCTGCTATAGCAGAATCTATGGACCTTCACTTTAAATCTGAATACTATTAAAACTCATTGTCAGGTTGAAAGGTAGTAGTAGAGTTATTCAACTTACATTTTAAGAGTATTATGCTGATGGTCTCCTTGGAAGTATGCAGAGGGATTGCTTTTGAGGGCTATTGTGATACTTCAAGTGAGAAGTGACTGTGATATGGTCCAATGTGGTAGCATTGGAGGTTGTAAGAAACTCAAATTCAGATATAATGTGGAGTTAGAGTTAATACTATTTGCAAAAGACTGGATATGGAATGTGAGAAAAGTGTAAATTCAATGATGACTTTATATTCTCCATTTACTAAGGGAGGGACATCTGTGGAAGGGGTAGGATCAGGGTTAAGTATTAACAAATTTAGTTTGGGATATAGTAAATTAAACATGCTTCTTAAATAGCCCAGAAAACAAGGGCAGAACAAAACGAGAAGTAACCCAATGGCTGAAATCAGGGCTTGCTGATATTCAAAAGTCATACAGATGAAGACACTAAAAATCATCTGATGTAAAAGTGTAACATCCTGAAAATAAACTGAGGATGTCAACAATAGAAGATAATAATGGCATTAAATTTGTTTGCCGATTTATTGTTCATGACAATCATTTGGAAATTAGGCAATTGAAAGCATGCTCACTGGTGATTTAAATCCCATTAAAGAGTGGGCAAAAGAAATGAATAGATACTTCTTAAAAGAAGACATACAAGCAGCCAACAGATACATGAAAAAAATGCTCAGTCTCACTAATCATCAAAGAAATGCAAATTAAGCCCTGGCACTGTGACTTAAGCCTGTAATCCCAGCACTGTGGGAGGCCTAGGTGAGAGGATTGCCGGAGCTCAGGGGTTTGAGCCCAGCCTGGGCAACTTGGTGAGACCTCCTCTCTACAATAAATCAAAAAAATAAGTTGGGTGTGGTAGTGCTTGCCTGTAGTTCCAACTACTTGGAAGGCTGAGGTGGAAGGATCACCTGAGCCCAGTAGGTCAATGCTGCAGTGGCAGTGAGCATGCCACTGCACTCTAGTCTGGACAACAGAGTGAGACTCCAACTCAAATATATATATATATAAAAATGCAAATTAAAACCACACTGAGGTACCACCTAACCTCAGTCAGGATGGCCATCATAGATAACTCAAAAAATGACAGATGCTGGAGAGGATGTGGGGAAAAGGGCACATTTCTATGCTGTCGGTCGAAGTGTAAACAAATACAACCTCTGTAGAAAACAGTGTGGCAATTCCCAAAAAATCTTAAAAACTACCTTTCATATGACCCAGCAGTCCTCATTCTGGGAATATACCTAGAGGAACTCAAATCACTTTAAGAAAAAGACACCTGCACACGCATTGTTATTGCAGCATTATTCACAACAGCAAAAACATAGGAGCAATCATGCTGCCTATCGAAAGTGGACTGGATAAAAAAATGTGGTACATACACGCGATGGAATGTTAGGCAGCCATAAAGAAGGACAAAATGATGAACTTCGCAGCAACTTGGATGGATTTAGAGTCTACAATACTCAGTGATCTGTCACAGAAACAAAGAACTGAGTGCCACATGCTCTTCCTCATAAGCGGACCCTGAACAATTATCAAAATACTACAGGAAAGGGATTGGCAGTAGTGGGAAACTGCCAGGGGAGAGGGGGAAAGCAGACTTCATCAATATGGGTACCTGATCTCAAACCAGGTGAAGTGTGGACCAACGTGAGGCACAAACTTTACCTGTACAATGATCATTTTTATACTTAACCCTGAATTGTACCCCACATCTGTAAAATAAAAATTAAAAAAAAATAAAAAGTAAAAATAAAAATGTCAGTCAGGGAATCATGCTTATATGGTCACTGTAAAACAGAAAACAGGGGCAAAGGGTCTTTGTGTTTTTCTTATGGATTTTTAGTTCTTCCTGTATTTCTTAATTTTGAGTTTAAAAAGCTATATCTGAAAACACTTTCGCAAAAGATAATATATGCTAAGTTTAGCAACTGGTTCTCCATATATTACACTGTGAAAGTACAGATAGCATATTGCTAATATGAAGTATGTTATCTGCATTTGGTTTCAGTCCAACAGGATTAATATGATGAATGATATGATTGCTTTACAGAAGTCATCTTTAGATTAGTGATTGGATGTGAGCAGTACCTTCAAGTATAAACTCCCTTTCCTTTTGCAAAACTCTGTGTCATCCATAGATAGATAGATAGATAATAATGACACAATTAAGCTGACAATTTTATACAAGAATATTTTGTTTATTTAGCCATGGATCAATGGGTAATATTTGTAAACAGTACTGGAAGCAGCCAACATAAGAAAATATTAGTTATAAGAAATGGGTATGATGGTACTGGATCACTTATGCTAATTATTAACCAGCATATAACACGTCAGCGTTTGAATAATCTTGAAATTTGAGTCTAATTTCCACCACTTACTAGTTTCTTAAGTGAGAGCAAATCAATGAATTTCTCTGATAAATAAGTAAAAATGGAAAAGCAATCCCAAGCTTTGAGATAGTCTATTCAAATTCATGTAAATTGAAGAAGAACTGTTTCTAAATAATAATGGAGATTTGAACTTCTGTCAAATATGCAATAAGTCTATTTAAGATGTTTAGCTCATCATACAGAAAAGCCTATCTAATTAAGTTAAACCATATCAATCATAGTAAGTTATCCAGGCAATTATTTTATAGACATTTGCGTGGACATATTCATTTATAAATTTGCGTGGACATTATTCATTCAAGAATAGTTTAAATTAGAAAACATAGTACAGTTTTTAAAATTTTATTTAAAAAATAAAACAATATGTTGTTTCAATTGCATGAAGCAGTTTTCTCAATATATTTGTATTTATTAATTAGTTGTTCATAAAATTTTAAAATGTGTAATTTTAGATAATATCAATAATATAATATATTTTATAATTGCATGTGATTTACAGATATTACTTAATTAATGTTTAGTATATAATATACCTAAAATACATACATTGAAAACATCACATTATAAAAACTTTGCATTCTGGTAAATATTAGTTCAAGTTATCCAATCACTTAATGATATGTAAGCTTAAATTTTTATTAGCATCTGTTTCAATTTACATTGTAACCTAGAAACACAACCAATAACATTCTTTAAAATGAAGTCTTTGACTATTTTTAGCAATGGATAACACAACTGTACTAAAAATGATTGGACACTTATTAGAGAAAAAAATACTATTAATTAGTAGTAAGAAGAGATGAATTTGCTCCTACTTACCAACATTTTCTAGATTTAAATGCTTGAGAAATCAACTAACTGCTCTGAATTATATTTACCAGTCTTGTCAAAATTTCTAGGTTTTTGAGGATTAAATAATATGATTTGAATGTCCATGGCAAACTGTATATTAATTATATAGTTTAACATTTTTTCTGGTTCATTATTTTATCTTACTATTACTAATTTAAAATTTCTTTCTCCAGACATCCACCATGGTTTTCTATCTCACTGTGGAAAGTGGAATTTACTCTTCCTTATATGTGCTTCCTCTTTCTCTTTTTTGAAAAGCCCCCAATACTTTAATATAATATTTATATTTAATATAATATTTATTATGCATTTTTCCTTTTATAAAAACTGCTTCTAGTTTCTTTCAAGAGTATTTAAGAGCTACTGTGCTTACATTTATATGTTATAGTAATGGATTGTAAAGCTTTTTGTTTGCTTGCTTGGTTTTGCATGATTGTTTTAGCAATGCATAGCAATAATATAGCTACATAATATCTTTTATATTCTGAAAATTTTTACCGAATCAGTACTAATATTGTACTAACTTGCTCTCCTTTTGAAATAATATATATTACTTCTTATATGCCTAGCTTGCACAATTTCTTAGAAAATTTATTGTTTCATAGAAAATGTCTTGTTCTTGATCCTGAAGTAAATACCTGGAGATTCTTGTCTATATTTTCTCTCTTTCCAAATTTTGCTAGTTTTAAAAAGAACTAGCGTAGTCTTGGATATTCTATTTTTAAAAATGTATATTTTTTTCTGTGTCATTTGCTATAGCTCACCAAACATTATTTGATTGGCTGGAACTTATCTCCAACAGTGCCACCAAAGAGAGCTCGTGAAAAATATACTTTGAGTCAAAGTACAGTTTTATATTTTAAAGACAGTTTGCCTAGACCCAATATCTTTAGTATGTGTTTGTCTCTGGAACACAGTGTACCCATTCATGTTGTAGATTCCATTCTTTTTTAACTCTGGGAATTTTTAAATTACACAGTGTCACTTATAATTTACCATATGCTTTAGTAATTTGTTCATGAGATATTATGTGCCTAGTATTATTTTGTCTACTGGGAAAACACAACTGATAAATATTTCTGCCTTCATTGAGTTTATATTATAGTAGGAGAGAATAAAATTCAAAAATGTGTATATATATATGTTTTATATATATATATTTGTCACTTTCTCATATTCTGTGAATATAAAGTGACAAAAATATTTTTTAAAAATCTGGAAGTAAAACAGAATAAAGAGTAAAATGTTAGAGTCATCAGAGATGCTTTCTGTTATTTTAAAGTTGTCGGAAAATATCACTATGACAAATGATAGAAGGAGGTGAGAAAATAATTCACATAAGAACTAATGTAAAATTGCTCTAGGAAAAGAAAATATCCCATGGAAATGCCATGAATTAGAAATATCCATGTCTTTATTTGAAGAGGAGCAAGGAAAGCAGTATTAATGGATCATAGCGGGCAAGTATAAAGACAATTAGTAGGAGGCATGTCATGTAAAATCCTGGAAGCCATGTTAAACCTGTCTGCCTTTTTTTTTTCTTTATATATGACGACATGGAGTATTTTCATTAGGAGAGGGATGTGAGCAAGGATTTCTTGTATTATTCTGTCTGTCTTGTGGAGAGACAAGGTTTTAGAGAGCAAGCATTGGACAGAATTCTAGTAAGACATCTATTCAATGAATATACACGCAAAATGGCAGTGACTTGATCTAGGATGGTGTTGGTGGAAGTGGACAGAGTAGATAGACAGAGGATATATTCTGCAGGTAAAATTTATAGGAACTAATGATGAGTAGAATGCAATGTGTGAAACAAAAAAGGCTTCAAACATAGTGTTAATATCTGATTAAGCAACTAAATGAATTCTGATACCTATTCAGAAGTGGAAAATGCAGTGTCCCTCAGTTCTGACAATGGCCAAAAATGCCTGCATGTTCTCCTCCCTCTTAGCTTTCTGATGCCTTGTCTTATCTTCTTCCTCATTCACTCTGTTCCCATCACTGGGCACTCTATCTAAACTTCAATATCATTTTCTCTGACAACTTATATTACCATTTCTAACCTTGTTTTTCTTCTTAGCACATTGCTTTCTAATGTACCAAATGTTGTACTTATTTATTTTCATATTTCTGCTTATAAGTGAACTTTAAGGACAGATGTTTTTGTCTTTGCTGTTAGCCATGGCAATTTGGATCTTAAGATTGTCCCTGATGCATATTAGTTGATAAATATTTACTGAGTTAGTGAGACAAGTATATGTTGTTCAATGAGTTAAAAAGTCTATGTAATGTGTTATTTAAACACAGGAGTTAAAGTATGACATAGTGCTCTCTATTTAACATAATAAAAGGTAATGGTAAGCATGCTTTCTTTGAGATGCATCACATGTTTATTTTGCTTTTGAATTATGTAAAATGTATACATGATTTCAAAGTCAAAAATATAAAACAGAATTCTTACATCTATGTCTTGCCTTGTTTTCAGTTTTGGCATAAGACAAGTAAAACTTCCCTGTATCATTGTATATTTTTGCCACTGTATCTATTAGACATATTATTATAAGTAGAGTTTCCAGATCAAAATTTTAAATGCATTTGTAATTTTGTTAGGTATTGCAAAAACCATTTCCATAAAAAGTTAATAAAGTTTATGGTGAATTGTCACAAGAAATGGAATAAATATGACCCTTAGACACATGGGTAAATGTTTAAGCAATATTTGTAATAAAATAAAATAATATCATGACAAAATATTTTTTCTTAAGATGTTCAATTATAATAAAAATATGGAAATAAACATAATAAATAAATAAATAAAGCATTTGGTATATTAGAAAGTACTGTGTTAGGAAAAAAGGTTAGAAAGTTTAGAAAAGGTAATAGAAACTGTCAGAGAGAATGGTGTTGTTTAGATAGAGCGCCCAGTAACCCTTTTTACATTTCCACCAGTGATATTTAAGAATGTACGCCTGAATTCAGAGCCCTGCCAAAAGAGTATGTTGTCAAACATTTCACTCATTGGTAGTTTCATAGGAAAAATGTTTTGTCACCGTATTGTTTTATCTTATTTTATTACAAATATGGTTTAAGAATTTACTCATGTGTTTAGGGTCATATTTATTTCTTTTTCTTATAATAATTCTACATAAACTTTACTCATTTTTTATTTATTTGTTTGCCATTTTCTTCTCAATTTGTAGAAACTGATGTAGAAGTATAAAGAAATGATCTTCAAGTAGAAGAAATATCATTCCAGATAGAATCTCTAAAAATGAGAGCAAAGAAGATAAAAGTGTAGATTTGTACATAAACCAAATAAACACTCTCAAGTTCTTACATAATAGCAATAAAATCTTGTGTGCTAAAAGAAACCAATATGACTTAAAACATGAAAATTTTTAAAAGATTGGGATGGGAAATGCATTTACATGACCTACGATCATTTTGTTATCTACAACAAGATGAAGAATTAAATTTGGATTATACATTGAAATGTTAACAACTATTGATGTGAATTTTAGGTTAACCATTAAACAAATACAGAACACATAATGTGTAACATAGAGGAAGAAAGATAGCATAAAAATAATCAGTAAAAAAGGCAACAATAATTAAACTGCAGATGTCTTTACAGTAATAAGGGAAACTAGAAGAGTGTCAAACAATATGATTAAATACTTATCGTTAACCTAAAATTGGTTTCCTTGTTAGTTTGTCTTCCAAAAGCAGAGTTTAAAAAATATTTGGATAAGTTAAAACTAAGAATATTGACCACTAAAATCTTCTCACTGAAGAAACTTCTAAAGGTTATAAATCACAGTGAAATAAAGAGATCACAACTTAAGGTCTGAGGTGAAGAAAAAAGTAATCAATCAATATTAATAATTGTCTACGCATAAAACAGAAAATTAATTGTCTAATTTTTTGGCATTTAAAATACAAGTCGAAGTAAAATGTGTGATATAGTTTGAAAACTGAAGTATTATTAAAATTATACATAAATATATTCATAATGATGAATTTTGCATTGAATCTAAAGCATGAGATAAATATGTAAAACAATGAAAATGTAAAATAATTGAAAATCTAATAAATGTATTTGCAAAATTATATCATTCAAATATATAAAATTTAAGAAGCAAAAGTAATACCAACAGGTAACTTTAATTCTAAACTTCAATACTTAACAAGATAAAGGGAAAAAGTATGTTATGATGATAGACACATTTTTGTAAGAAATAAACTTGTTTGAACAGACAATATAGCAGATAGGTATAAAATACCAAAGCAGCAAATATGAAGGAGCAGTTAATACTGGTGAAATTATAAAGATTCTTAATTTAACAGTACATTAAATTCATAATACAAATCCATAATCTATGGATTGAGATTAATATAACATCATATTAAATAAATTATGTGTGCATACTATTTATTTCAAATTTTATAGCTATTTTAAGAAGTATTTTTTCCCAGGTCATATTTCTTGCCCTTATTTCAAATTCCTACAGTGTTACTCAGTTATATAAATTAGTTAAAAACTTGATGAACATTTTGGACACAGAGTGATGTTATATTGCTAATAGACCATATTTTTTCTACAACAAATAAAATGCATGTTTTCAGGTTTGTTTGTTTTAAATTCTGTTAACTTATTTTGAGTACTCTTTTTAAAATTTTTGCATATATTGGATAACTACTTAAAATAAAAATTAGATTCTCAACAGGATGTGTTGAAAGAAATTGGGCATTTTCAAAGGAAATTTGCCTTTTTTTTCTAAAGGCAATTCATCTTTTTTAAAACTTGATCTATATTATCAATTTAACTTTTCTGTAATCCTCTTTGAAACATCTACTATATGTTCATAGCAAATTGACTATTAAAATTTTCCTTATTCACTAATCCTCATGACATCACGAATCAGGGTAAAGTCAGATCTCATGTTCATAAAAAACATTAACATTTTATTAAATTGCATAATAATGATAAACAGACTTTAGCACACTTTTGTCATACACAGTAGATACTGATAGATGATACAAATATAAAATAGATGATTACATGATAAATCACTTCAGGCATTTCTGTCATCATTTTAAAAGAAGAGAAAAAAATATAGTTTAGAAGCAGATCTTGCTGACCCACTTAAAGCATTATCCATATAATGGTTACTTTTAAGTCAAGGTAAAATCATTTTATAACCTAAAAGTACAATCTGACATGCTTTTCTAGTATTTAATTTTCTCTTTTAGCAGCCATTCTTAGATTGACTCTCCAGCAGTAATTTATCTCTTCAGTATTAGAAGACTGATATTTTAGTTTAGTGAGGACAAAAAGTCCCATAGCAGTAATTCAATGTCGCTTGTAAACTGTTAACACAAGAATATCTACTTGTATTTTGCCTCCCAAAGGAACTGGGAAACAAGAATTTGTTTCTAGAAAGTTTTGAAAATTAAATAAAAAATTTTAAAGCGTATATGTATTTACAATCTGACATCTATGTCTGATGGTTTCAAATCTGCAGATTCAACCAACGCCTGACAAAAACATTCATGAAAAAAACCAACAAAAACAGCAATACAACAATAAAAACAATGCAAATATAAAAATCAATACAATATAACAACTACTTACATAACATTTACATTGTATTAGGTATTATTAATAATCTAGAGATGATTAAACTCTATGGGAGGATATGCTTAAGTTTTGTGCAAATATTATGTCATTTCAAGTAAGGAAGATGAGCCTCCTCAGACTTTTATCCACAGGAAGTCTAGGAACCAATTTCCTGTAGATACTGAAGAACAATTGTAGACAAATAAAAATATACATTCAGGCACACCTAGGAGTTATGATGAATTCAGTTTCAGACCACCACACTAAAGCAAATATCACAATAAAGTGAGTCACAAATTTTTTGGTTTGCAGGACATATAAAAGTTATATCTATACAATAACATAATTTATTAAGTACACAATAGCATGATGACTTAAAAAGTTAATGAGATACCTTAATTCGAAAATACTTCATCGCTAAAATATGATGCTGATCATCTGAGCGACGTTATAAGCTTTTCAGTGAGTCAAAAGCTTTTTGCTGCCTGAGGTTCTTGCCTTGATGTTAATGGCTGCTGACTGATCAGGGTGGAGGTTGCTGAAGGGTAGGGTAGCTGTGACAATTTCTTATCTTATTTTATTTTCTTTCATTTGTTTTATTTTATAGATGTGGGGGACAATTCACGATTAGATATACAAGTGGTCATTGTACAGGTAAAGATTAGCCCTCCCTTTGGTCCCTACTTTTCCTGTCCTGAGATCAGGTACCCTATTGCTGTTATTTGCCCCCTCCCCCCCATCCGCCATACCCAGGCAGTTTCCAGCTATTGCCAATCCCTTTCTTATAGTAGTATGGTAAATGTTCAGGATCCACTTATGAGTGAGAACATGTGGTACTCAGTTCTTTGTTTCTGTGACAAATCAATGAGTATTACGGACTGTAAACTCATCTAAGTTGCTGCGAAATCCATATGTTTGTCTTTCTTTATAGCTGTGAAATATTCCATCGTGTATATGTACCACATTTTTTAATCCAGTCTCTATGGAAAACAGTGTGGCCATTCCAAAAAGAACTAGAAATTGACCTTTCATATGACCCAGCAATCCCCCTTCTGGGAATATTCCAGGAGGAACACAAATCACTTCACAAAAAAGATACTGCACTCACATGTTTATTGCAGCACTATTTACAATAGCAATAAACATGGAACCAACCCTCAATTTCTTAAAATAAGACAAAGTTGAAGTTTGCTGCATCAATTGACACTTATTTCACAAACGATTGCCCTCTAGTATGCCACTGTTTGGTAGCATTTTATCCACAGAACGTCTTTCAAAATCTGGGTCAATTCTCTCAAACTCTTCTACTTTACCAACTAAGTTTATGGGATTCCTAAGTCCTTTGTTGTCATTCCAACAATGTTTACAACATCTTCATCAGGAGTAGATTCCATTTCATGAAAACATTTTATTTGCTTATCCTTAAGAAGCAACTCCTTATCCATTAAAGTTTAGTCATAAGATTGCAGCAATGCAGTCACATTTTCAGGAAATCACTTCTAATGATACTTTTCTGGCTACTTTTACCACACCTACTGTTGCCTCCTCTACTGAAGTCTTGAACCCCTAAAAGTTATCCATGATAGTTGAAATCAACTTCTTCCAATCTACTGTTCATGTCTGTATTTTTGACCACTTTCCATGAATCACAAAGTTCTTAATGACACCTAGAATGGTAAACCCTTTCTAAAAGGTTTTCAATTTACTTTGTGCATGCCCATCAGAAGACTCACTATTTATGGCAGGTAGAGCTGTAGGAAATACATTTCTTAAATAATAAGACTTGACAGTCAGAATGGCTCTTTGATCCTTGAACTGTAAGATGAATGTTGTGTTAGCAGGCATGTAAAGAACATTAATCTTCTTGTACATCTCTGTCAGAGCTCTTGGGTGACTAAGTGCATTGTCAAAGAGCAGTACAATTTTGGAAGGAATCTTTATTTTTGTGTGTGTCTCAACAGTGGTCTCAAAATATTTAGTAAACCATGTTCTAAACTGATGTGCTCTCATTCAGGTTTTGTTGTTTCTATTTATAGGGCAACAAAGAGTCTATTTAGTATAATTCTTATAGGCCCTAGAATTTTTGAAATGACAAATGAGCATAGGCTATAACTTAAAATCACCAGCTACATTAGCCCTTAACCAAGAAAGTCATTTTGTCCTTTGGCTGGGCATGGTGGCTCAAACCTGTAATCTCAGCACATTGGGAGGCCGAGGTGAGAGGATTGCCTGAGTTCAGGGGTTTGAGACCAGCCAGGGCAACTTGGTGAGACGTCATCTCTACAGTAAGATCAAAAAATAGGTTGGGTTCGGTGGCTCAGCCTGTAATCCCAGCACTTTGGGAGGCTGAGGCAAATGGATTGTCTGAGCCTGCAGGTTCCAGACCAGCCCAGGGAACTCGGTGAGACCTCCTCTCTACAATAAATAAGAAATTACCTGAATGTGGTGGTGCGTGCCTGTAGTTCTGGCTACTTGGAAGGCTGAGGTGGAAAGATCACCGGAGCCAGCAGGTCGACAGTGGGGTGGCTATGAGTGTGCCACTGCACTCCAGCCCAGGCAACAGAGTGAGACTCCATCTAAAATAATAATAATAATAATAATAATAATAATAAGAGTAATAAAATAAGCCAGGCTTGGTAGCGCACCTGTAGTTCTAACTAATTGG
>CAUYQG010023592.1:0-15749 GCA_963574415.1 Tarsius wallacei | reverse complement strand
GACAGACAGACAGATAGACAGACAGAATCACTAAACAGTTGTTCTTTTGTGTTTGCCTGGGTCCCTCTAAAAAATAAAGAAGAGCCCGTGCCAAGCAAGAGTTAAATAAAGAGCCTCTTAACAGTATATTCTCTTTAGGCCTTGTGTTTGCAGTAGTCCTTGTGACCCACAGCAAATCCCACTGGGAGTGAACTCATACTTAGCACCATGATGCTTTCCAGAAAGCAATGCTGGAGCCCACGAAGCTTCTCTGCTGTTTGAAAGTTGAAGTGGCATCCAGAGCCCAGGAAAGAATTCTGAGGAGACAGCTTAACTTTTTTTTCCCCTTAGACACTCAAATACACAATGCCAGGCAGGGCAAATCCGATAATCAAAACAAATGTGCATTTGAAGCATCTTGAAGTAAAACTTATACTCTCCAGGTACTACTTTGGTTGAATTTTGCTGTTTCATTAACTGTGCTGCTTTTAACGTTAAGCAGATATAACCATAATCCTCCTTAAATAGCATCCTGTAGGCGTCCTGAAACCGCGGGCCTATTGAAGGTGTAGTGCTGTCACACATTCGTGCATTTAGGATGTTCATGCAATGAGTCATTTACAGAAAGCTAGTGGATTTGTGAACAAAGAAAGTTCTAATTAAATCTTCACTTTCTGCTGTTCTGCAGCTGATGGTCAACGGACACATCTATTTTTAATCACTTCTATTTTTACTAGCTTTTGTTGCTTTTATTTGCGTTTAACTGAACCTACGAACTTGACAGCTTGTGACTTAATAAAACAGATTTGGAAACAAGACTTAAATGAATTTCTCTCTCTTTCTCTCTTTAAGTTCTAGGACACTTGAAAATGTGCTTATAAAAATGATCATTTGGCTTGGTATTTTGGTCTGGTCCTACTAAAAAAAGTGGATTAATCTTAATAATTGCAAAGAAATCATATATGGAGCAGTCCTCAGAAGGGTAATTACTCAAGTACAGTGGTTTTCATTAAAAAGTTAACATTTATCTTATTACAGTAATTACCTTATTGCAGTAAATTGGTGATATTTTCCTCTTCCTTCAATAAGATAGCATAGTAAGATAAGTTCACTGCATTTGAACTTATTAATGAGAATCATATGAATTATTTTTTAAACTTGATTTTAAAAAGGCAGAAATATACTTTATATTCTTCTGTATGCAACAACATTAAGTTATAAAACTGACATTACCTATTGGTCTTCTAAATGACTATACTTTGAGATATGACCATACTAGTTATATTTGTTATCAGGTAAAATATTTCCTGTTCTTGATTTCCTATTTTAGAAAAGAAACATTCCAGCAATTCCCCTATTGGGAATATTCCTGGAGGAACTCAAATCATTCTACAAGAAAAATACCTGCACACATATGTTTGTTACAGCTCTATTCACACTAGCAAAAACATGGAAACAACCATGCTGCACACCGAAAAAGGACTGGCTAAAAAAAAAAAGGTGGTGCATATGCTCAATGGCATATTACGCAGCCATAGAAAAGGACAAAGTTATGAACTTCACACAACTTGGATGGACTTAGAGTCTATAATACTGAGTGATCTATCACAGAAACAAGGAACTGAGTATCACATGTTCTCACTCATAGGCAGATCTTGACAATTATAATAATACCATAAGGAAAGGATTGACAATAGTGGGAAACTGTGGGGGGGGGCTGGATTGGCAGTACTGGGAATCTTCTGGGGCAGGGGGGCACACCTCATCAACAAGAGTACCTGCAAAATGAACATTTGTATGCCTAACCCTGAATTGTACCCCACATCTTTAAAGTAAAAATTTAAGAAAAATTTTCATAGAATTAGTTCATTCATATATACTGTTTTTAATGTTTGCTATGAGCCAGGAGTCAATTGAAAAATTATATCATTTCTTATTATTCTATGGTGTCATAATTTACACAATTATTTGTATTTACATGTAATACACTTACATGAATAGACATATCCTTGGGATCTTTATTTCCATCTCATCAATTTGTCGTTGTTGCCAATACCACACTCTCTAAAATTCTTGATATGTAATATAGTAAGTTTTACTACTTCAGTCTTCAACAGTGTCCTATTGGATTTGAATTAACATTGCATATAATTTATGAATAGTTTTCAGAATAGGCATCTTTACTATAATCAGTCTTCCAGTCCATGAATTTGTTTCTGCCCCCTATTTATATAGGTCTCCTTTATATAGTTTTTAAAGCATTGTATAGTAGCACAGAAGCAGAACTTGAGACAAGGATTTAAGTTCAAGGAGTTTATTTGGGAGAAAATGCCAGAAAACATCAGTAGGAAATTTAAAGTCAAATTGGTAAGAAAAGATGCCAAGAAAGGGTATAACCAAGCAGATTACAATTGAGGACAACTAGGGCTTAATCTTACTGGGATAGAGTATAAATTATGCCTCCAAGTAATCCAGTTAGGGGAGAGAGAGTATGTGCCCTCCAATCATCTGCTTTTGTCATTGGAGGTCTCCTTCCCTGGTAATATACTCTCCAACAGTTATTGTTCTTCCTGTACATCAGCCAATCTTTCTCTTGAAGTGCACCCATCCTCATCCATCTCCCCCAAAAAAGCCATCAGGTAAGAGTTGTGGGTGTTCATAGTATAGTGTCATCAGAGTGTAGAAGTGAATGCTTGGATAATAGAGGATGGCCACAAACAGTGTCTGCAACAATCAAGCTCCTCATGTTCCTGTCTCTTCTATTAGGGCTTGATGGTCTCTAGCATTATGGGATTGACCAAATCACATGGCACAAGTGTTAGGACCACTTGTACCATAACCCACACTAATTGCAGGGCCCACTAAGGCACACTTAAAATTGGCATTCTTCTAGATAATGTGGGAAGTGAAACAGAGCAATGTGCATGTGTTGTCTCCAAAATCCAAAGAGGTTCACAAAACTCTCTGGTGGGAGGCTCAATGTTTAATATTGTTATTTACCTTCCAGGAGATGTTTTGACATGCTCCAGACCAATAGACACTCAAAGACTTTACCAGTGTGTCAGCCCTCTGATTCTCTCTAGAGTTTCTCTCTCATTCTCTGACACACAGGTGCTTACAAGAGCATCCAACGTAATTGCAATTTCTTGCTCACTAAATCCTCTTAACTTGATGCTATTAATATAGTGGGCAGGATGATCGAGGCCCCTTTAGATCAGATATGGTATGATGCAGAGCTGAGAGTTAACTCTGGAACAAGATGATGATTGGTGTCACACAGCTTTTGCCAGGTGAATGTGAGCTGTTTCTGATCCTCCTCTTTTTTACCTTTCTTTTATTTTACCTTTCTTTTATTTTTTTAAACTGACAGAAAATTGTATGTGTTTATTATGTACATTATATTTTGAAGTATATTACATTGTAAAATTAACAAATGCATCATCTCACACAGTTGTCATTTTATGACAAGAACACTTAACATTCATTTACTCTTTTTGCATTTAATTTTTTTTCTTGATAGGAGTTTTAAATACAACATTAGGCAAGTATATAGCCACATACTAAGTGCTACCATCTATTCTAATTTACTCTAGTAGAAATACCATATCTAACACTGTGACTAAAACCATCACCTGGCTAAGTTTGCAGTAATATATTGTCATACACCATTATCTATCTAATTTTTGTAGTATCTGGACTGGTGAATTACATCATACTCCACTGCATCTTTTTAGATTTTGAGAATGGAAGTAATATTTGCCATTTTATCAGGGATACAATAATGCTTCTGATTTAAAGCTTTGACTTGGGAGGGGGAGAGGAAGCATTTTCAGAGCTGCTACTTGTTTTCCTACAATTATGATTCTTACTCTACACTTCTAGAAATCAACATGAGTGCTCTATCAGCTAATAAACATTACAATTCCAAATTTTCATTGAGGGACCAAGAAAATTATCACAGAGTAGATATGCAGAGCCATTAATCCTACTCAAACAGGAGAACATGATATTATGTTGGGTTTTCAGTTATCTGTGTCACCTTAACTCTCCTATACAACAGACTTGAAGGATCTGGGTATTCCCTTTTCCTCAAGATATAGACACTCTGGTGAGTAGTTATATGTCACTTTGGGAAATAATTAGAGGAACTGCTTTCTTCAAGGAGACCCACCATCCTTTTTGATGTGGATTATTCAGGTCAGCCTGGGCTTTGAGAGTGTCAGCTCAATGGGTCAGTCAAGCTCCAGAGAGTGGTTGAGGGGCTGGTAAGCCTAGCCCCAGAAGTGTCAGCTCTTATGGGCTGGCAAGTCAAGCCCTGAGAGTGTTGCAATGGGGGGGAGAGGGCTGGCAAGCCAAGCCCCCTGAGTGTTGGCTCTAACAGGCTGGCAAGCCAAGTCCTGAGACAGTATAGTTGATTGGGGTGCTGGCAAACCTAGCTCCCTAGGTATCTTAGCTTCGGAGTCTTGTCTTCTTCCAGCAGCTATCCTAGTTCAGCCAGCTCCGTGGGCTGGCAAGCCAGCCTCTGGGGTGCATGGCTTTTCGGCTCCAAAGATCGTCTGCAGCTCTTCAGGTCGCAACTTTTCAGGATCGAGGTTCTTGTCTCATGCCCAGGAAGAATGAGGAACACCGATGGCCAGAAAGTGAGTAAGCAGGATTTATTGAGAACACAGAGTGAGAGGGGACCCAAAGGGGTTGTCTGTCTGGGGCCGAAAGTCTGGTGCCTATATAGCCCTAAGTCCAAGCCAATTGGCTAGCACTAGCTGTGAGCTCTAGCTGTTCTGATTGGTTAGTATTAAGGTGAGCCGATTGGTTGCTTTTTGATCCCAGCAGTTGGGTACCTAAGCTCTAGCTTGAGAGGCTTGCAGGAAGCTTGTTTACCAATGCTGAGCCTGAGAGACCTGTGGGGAGTTCACTACATTGTTACCAGAGGACCCACATGTATGTCTGCCTAGCCTTTCTCCAGCTATCTCCTGTCTCACTTTCAACCCGTAAGTCCTATGTCAGAGAAGTAGCTTAATTTGGAAACAAGGCAAAGAATCATAATTTTTATTGCAGTGGCTGGCATCATTCTTCTACTCATCTCTAATCATTCTGGGCTATATATTCCAACAAATATCCTCATTGACCTTCCATCTATCTCAACCATAGGACTATTACCATATTTTAACTACTACTACACAACCCTGTGAATTAAGACCCATAAGTACCATACTAGCCTTGCTTAAATGTTTACCTTGTTTCTCACAATTTAGTGCCGCTGTTCCAAGAATTTACCACCACTAACCCTTGCTATGTTCTGAATGCTGGTGTCCTCCCAGTATTATGTTGACACTTGATTTCAAATACAGTGTTATTAAGGATGCAAGGTCTTTGGGAAGTGATTAGGTTATAAGAGTTTCACCATCATAAATGAGATTCTTTCATTAAAAAAAGTTGAAAGGTGCACCTTATACACTTTCCCCATGTGAAAAGACAGCAATTGCCCCTTACACCATGTGAAGACACAGAGAAATTGCCTTCTATATAAGAACAAGCCTTCAGCAGGCATTGTTTCTGCTGGTACCTTGAACTTGGATTTCCCAGCCTCCAGAGCTGTAAAAATAAATTTCTATTGTTTATAAATTACCCTAAGGTATTTTTGTGATAGTAGCCCAAATGAACTAAGATAACTATATAGCCATAATGCCTACTAATAACACTGGTCTACAGGGTATTGTTACCATAGAGCTTACCAACGATACCTTTATACCCCCTCAGTAGGGGATTTACTGATTTTCTTTTAACTGAAGTGAAAGAATATTCTATAAAAATTGTGTCACTCGGTGGGTTCTTTGCCAATACATAATGAATCATGGGAGGACTTTGTATATTTTCTGGTAAAGAAAAATATTTTCTTTAGCAATGGTATGATATCTTGTCATAAAGGAAAACAGGTGATTTCTAATCTCTGTACATTCAATGGAATCTAGAAATTCAGAGTTCTCAAAAACATTCACAGAATTCCTAATATTAGCATAAAAGTCTTGCTGAGAATGAATTCAATCTTCTATGTATCCTCATTACTCTCAAAATCAGATTTTGAGCATCATTCTTTTCAGTACAGTCTGCTCTCCATTTGCAGAACAAAAGGTTCTCACAAAATGCTGCAGATTGTATCCAAAATTGATAGTTGATTGTCCTAATTTTATTATTTTATTTCTTCAGTGTTTCAATGTTAGGTAACAACAATCAACCAACTCCACAATAATTATTACTGTCCATATCTATCAAATGCTAGAAACAGTGCATAAACCAGTGTATCTCTGCTATCTACATGCCAGCTCACTTTACTAAAGATAAGTGTCTTAGCAAACATTATCCTATAGTATGCCAAAAATTATTCTTACTCCACTTACCATCAACAATGAGTACTTATACTTACCAAAGTAATAAGTGACCAAAATTCAATAATCTAAATAGAGAATCAGTTAATGCCACATCTGCTACTAATATTTTACTTCGGTTCACCCAAAGCATACCCTAGGCAACAAGTCAAGTGCAAGAATTTACTTTGGGATGATATCCTAGAAATCTGTCCAAGAGGTAGAAAATTAAGATGGAGAAGGAAGCTAGTAGAGGATACATTATTAAGAAAGTTACTACTGTGGGCAACAGAAATTTAATTCCAGTAGTGAATTCTGGCAGGCAATGTGGAACATACTTCACACACCTATCTCAACCAAGATCACAGGGTATATATCCACCCTATGTACCAATCCATCATTACCCAAGAACATTTTTAAGGACCATTAATTTGCAGACACTTTTAACTTCCCATCCAGATGAACCACAGTAAAGTGTCCTTAATAAGAAACCAAAGGTGTTACCAGTAAGCAGACTTCAGAGTGTAGAAGCAGATGCCTTAGCTTAAGGTAGAATGCTAGGAATCTGCTACACTAGATATAAAATATTTCCTAATTTTTTATTTTGAAACAATCTTATTCTGAAATTTTTTTTTAATAGCAATAAGTTACATATATACATCACCAACTTTCTCCATATGTATTAACAATGTTAAACATTGTCACATATGCTTTAGTGGGATGGCATTCTCTTATATAACCATTGTACAATTATCAAAGTAATATAGCATAACTGATACAGTACAATTATGTATTCTATATAGTATATCAAAATTTGACAATATTACACAAATTTTCTTTATAGCAAAAATAAATATCCAATTAAAATAACATTTAATTATCATGGTTTCTTTAAGCTATAAATGTAAATGTTCTTCAGTCTTTGTTTTTCATGACCATGACTCTTTGAAGAGTGTGTGTGTGTGTTTACATATATATATATATGATTCATATAATAACCCCCAATTTTAGTCTATCTCTTGTTTCCCCATAATTATATTTATCTTATTCAGTTTTAGCAGGATTATCATCCATTGAAATGATGTTGTGCCCTCACTACAACCTATCAGAATGTACTTGATGTCTGTCTGTCTCACAACTGGTAGTGTGAGCTTTGATCACTTCGTCAAAGTGATATCTGTCAAGCTTCTCCATTTAATGGTGTATTATTTTTACTATTCTAATTAATACGTATCTTGTTGGAAGTGCTTTTGAAACTATATGAATATACTATTTTTTCTTTCTAGTTTTAGCAGCCACTTCCTTGTGATTACAATAGTGTTTGTCAAATGGTGACCTTTAAATCCTATCATTCCTTCTGCAATTAATAGTTGGCATTGCACTGTAAGGAAAAGATTTCCTTTCTCTACCTATAATTTATTTATTCATTTACTCATATCCATAGTGATTAATGGATCCTAATTTCATTCTATAAGTTATAATCCATTAATATAATTATTTATTTTGATGCTCAAATTTACTCAGATTTGATCCACAGCAGTCCTTTTAAACTGACTTCCATGCTTTTTGATATGCTCCCATGTATTTTTAAATATTTTCTTACTTTCTCATAGAGAAAGATATTGTAAGTTCATTGCATACTTTCCCAGGCCCAGCTGTGAAATTAATCATGTTTCCAATGACCCTGGATATTTAGAGTAGAGAATAGGATTCAGAATTCAAATTCTAGTGCTTTGTATCACCAGCTAAAAATCTATGTCTGTCTACTAAACATGAATTCATATTGATACCTCAAATTTCAATCAAATATTGCAAGATTCACTCAAGCCTTTCCCCATTCCATAGTTGTAATATTCTTCTTTGTTAGTGATAAATCTGACCCCAACTGCCCCAAAATATTTGTTCAATCTTGGAATAAACATTGAACTTCAGAATTACTATCCCCCACCTTATTGAAAAAGGAAACCTATTAATAAATGTAAGTGGTTTATGGTTTGATTCACCTTTGACTTAATGGTATATCATTAAAATAATAGTCCTAGAGTTACTTGAGGGTGTGCTCTTCTTTGTATCCTTTACAGGTATGGCTAATTTATGCCTTGGAACACTTTCTGATCCATTTGTTTCTATTTATAATTCCATGTTGATTTCATTTATTTAAAATTGTAACTAGGTTTAAGCAGTCAAATCTGAACAGAAATCTCACTCAGAGAAGTGAGAGCTCCTCCTTTTCTTGTTCCTCCAGTCTTTCCACCTCATTTCCACTTACTTTCATAAGTATTAGACTTATCTTTCTTTGCTTCTTTTTGCACAAGAAATAGATATGTTTATACAGGATGTGCCAAAAAAGTACACACATTTTAAGTCATGTTATCTATACATTACTTTTTGAAGTTGAATTAAATTACAGTAGCAATGTGTAGTAGGACATTTACTCAACCATGCTTCTGCCATTTTCTTTGACTGTCCTACCTGTCGCATGGCAACAGTAGAATTCATTCAATTAATGCTATCTTTTGAGTGAACATCATACTTAAAATGTATATACATTTTTTGGGCACCCCTGTATTTCTTCATTCTCCCTTTTTTCTTATATTTTATTTTTAATTTAATAATTTATTTGTAATAGCACTCTGCACCATTCACCATTTTTCTGCATTGTCTAATTTTCACTTTGCTTTTTTTTTTTAATCTTGAGTGCTAGCAGTTTATTACAATTGCAAAACACTGGGGATTTAGAATTTATTTTCTAGTTATATTTTTAGTAATTGACCTCTAGTTTAATTTCTTGCACTTACATTCTTTTTTAAAAATTTATAACCACTTAAAATTTAAAAATTACTTGTGAGTCATATAGCAACAAACCATGGGCTGAATTTAGTTTCCTGATCCCTGTTCTATTTGCATTCATTACTCACCAAAGCTTAATATTAATTGGCACTTTTACCTTCCTCTCTGGCAATTCTATTTGTCCCATCCTAACTTGAAAACCATTCTTGCCCTGGGGTTTGATTCTTCATATCTTTTAAACTTGCTCTAAATATTTATTCAATCAACAATCACTTAGATTTATTTAACATTTCCATTGCTCTTATTTCCTCCTGCATTGTGGACACTTAAGCTGAGATTATTTTTCTTCTTGCTAAGGAAGACTACTGCAGTGCTACTACTGATAAAGTCTCTCCAATTCTGTTTGACTAATTTTCTTCATTCTAATTTTGCCAGATATAAAATTTTACCTTTGCAGTCACTTTTCTTTGGCAATTTAAAGAGATCATTTTCTTCTGGCTTCCCTTGACTTATTAAAAAGCTACCAATGTAAGTGTTGCTCTTTTAAAAGAGTTCTTTTTTCTGTTACTTATTTTAAAATTTTGTATTTCACATTTGTTAAATCAGTTTACAGCTTTCATAAATATGGTACAATATCACACCAGGAAATTGATAATGATACAATCTATCCTTCTTACTCCTATTTCACCAGTTTTATACATACTAATTTGTGTATGTGGGTGTGTATATTTAGTGCTATGCAATTTTATCACGTGACCACTGCCGTGGTCAAAGTACAGGACTGTTCCATGACCAGAAGAAGCCCTCCTGTTGCCCTTTTATAATTGCACTTACTTGTGGTCACCCCCTCCCTCTCTACTTCCAGTCCCTAGTCCCTTGTATTCACTAATTTGTTATCCATTTTTGTAATTTTGTCATTTTAAGATTGATACATAAATGGAGTCGTATAGTATGTGATTTTTTATTGTTTTTTTTAACTCAGCATAACCCCCTAAATATTAATTAAGGTTGTATACATCAATTTATATTCAGTTTTATTACTGAGTACTATTCTAAGTATGTATGTAACCCATCCATCTCCTGAAGAACGTCGGTGTAGTTTCCAATCTGGAACTATTACGAATAAAGTTACCGTAAACATTTTTGCATAGGTTTCTGTGTGAACATAAGTTATTATTTCTCTGGAATAAATGACCAAGAGTATAATTACTGAGTCATATGGTAATTGCATATTTAATTTTAAGACACTGCCAAACTATTTTCCAGGGTGATTGTACTAATTTACATTCCCACCAGAAATGTGACCCAGTTTCACCACATTATTGCTGGCATTTGATGTTGTCATTATTTTTTAAATTTTAGCCATAGTGATCAGTGTGTACTGATATCTCATTGTAGTTTTAAATTAAATTTTCCTAATATTTAATGATTACGAAGTCTTCATGTCTACTTCTAGTTGGGTTATTTGGTCTTTTGATGTCAAGTTTTGAGAGTTTTCAAAAATATATTCTAGATACTAGCATGTTGTCAAATATTTTCTTCTAGTTTGTAACTTGTCTTTAAATTTTCTTAGCACGGTTTTTTATAAAGTAAAAGCTCTTAATTTTGAAGAGGTCCAATTTATCAATTTTTCTTTTATGGCACGTACTTGATATCAAGTCAGAGACTTCTCACATATTTTTATAAGACCATTCAGAGTCTGCCTATGCAGACAGCCAGCATCAACATCAAACTTGTGAGTGAACAAACCTTCAGATGATTCCAACTCCCTGACACCAAGTCACTCTTATCCCATCTGAGGTCTAAGACATTGTTGAAGAGAGTCAAATCATCCCACACTGCCCAATCTCACAAAATCCATAATAAATGCCATGAAATTTATGTTGGTTTGTTGTGCAGTAGTAAAAACTGAAAAAGTTATTATCTGTAAAAGGAATTCCATTATAGTGTTTTTCTTTCAGCTCTATCATTAAAAACACAAAGAGAGCACCTTCCTTCAGTCCTATCTTCACTAATTTTGTAATTTCAGAAGGGAATTGGGTAATGTATCTAATTGATATAGTTGACACATAGAATTGATTCATAAATGATTCCCTTATTACTATTGGCTCAGTAGCAATGAAAATGATAGAAAATAAATTTTTTTCAGTAATTAGCAATGACTGATGACTATAAATTAGTTATTTTTGCTTGTTTATTTAATTAATATATAATATTTTATATACCTATGGGGTACATGTTATGTTATATTACATGCATAGAATGTCTAATAATCAATGCAGGGTATTTGGAAGCTAAAAAAGTATTTTGGATTTTTTTGTTTTTCTTTCTTATCAACCACATGTGGTGGTCATCTTCCAAGGTCAGCAATTAGCAATAGAACTTTAAGAAATTTATTCTTTATTCAGTTTCATTCATTAGCTATTTGCCCTTGAGTGCTTAAGCAATTTATGAAGTTTTTTTTTTTTTCTATTTTTGCCTTACATTCAGGGAATATGTGTGTATGTTTACTATATGGACATATACTATAGGGTTGGAGATTCCTATTCCAAGCAATTTTTATTTTAAAGTTGCAAATATAATGTCTCTTTAATACTAATAGTTCAATGCATATTTCTTTTTGTTTGTTTTTTTATGGAAAAATATAAAACATATAGAAAAGTGTATAAACTGCAATGCATACTTTAACAAGTAGTTATTAAGCAATGCCATACAAAAATAATGCCTAGATTTAATTAAAAAATGGAAGACAGAGCACTTGTATTTCTCTCCCAAATGCCATACTGTTCTTCTCTAAAGATCTCAACCTTTATGATAAAATTTTCTTACCAAGCAATTTTAATATCAATTTTCACATCTATAGAAAAAGAATAATGATGCTTACTTTTTAATATGTCAGGGGATTTAATTAATTAAGGACATGTAAGTGGATGAGCCTACTATATTGTCCAAGTACATTAAAAATGCTGAACATGTTAATATGTTAATTGACTCTAAATGTAAAATAAAGGAGAATAAACCACTCCACCAATACCACACTAATATTTTCATCACAGTGCTATCCACAATAGCAAAAACATGGAACCAACCATCAGTGGTAGACTGGATAAAGAAAGTGTGGTATGCATACACCATGGAATACTATGCAGCCAAAAAAAGAACAAAATCATGTCCTTTACAGCAGCATGGATGCAGTCAGAGACCATCATTCTAAGTGAATTACTACATAAGCGGAAAACTTAATAATGGGTGTTCTCGCCTACAAGTTGGAGCTAAACATTGAATAAACATGGGCATAAGGGCGAGAACAAAAGATACTGGGGACTCCCAAGGTAGGGAGTTTAGACAAACCACCCACTGGGTACCATGATTACCCTGTGAGGGGCAGGTTCAATAGAAGCCCAAATCTCACCATCATGCAATATACTTACAAAACAAATGTGCACATGTACACTTGAATATAAAACAAAATAATTTTTAAAAATAATAAGATGAAATAACTAAGGCAATGTCTATATGATATTTTTTTAAACTTCCTAATTTAATTGAAGTTTTCAGCCACATCAATTTTTCTCCCTAAGAACAAAACTACCTATTGAGTATTTAGATATTTTTAGCAGTTGTATAAGATTTTTTGATCATACAGCACCAACAATAAGAAAGTAGTTACTACATAGGGAATATTTAAAGAAAGGTAATAAAAGCTGTTGTCAACATTCAAACTTGCAAGTGCTGTATTATTGTGCTATTTACAGACAAGAAAGACTAATGGTTCATTGTGATTTCAGTACATTCATACCTATCTATATTCACGTACTGACCCCCAAAATAATAAGAAATACTTTATGTAGTGCAACTCTAGGGAAATATGTTAGTAAAAATCATTTTTACATTATGTGGGAGACAGAAATAAGAATCTCAAAAATCATATTTAGTTAATGATGTAGTTGGTAATGTTTGAAAATTAAATGTATCTATATTAGCAGGTAAAAATAAAGTAAGCCTAACGGGGGTGAGGTGGGGTGAAAAGGGAACAACAATAAAGTTGATGCATGCTTAGAAAGAGAATGGCAAATGTAAAGCTATCTTAAAAAGATATAAAGATTTATTATATAGAAAATGGTGACCAGCTGTTCCCCATCCCTAATGAGATATACCACAGGATGTGGTTTAAATTGCATTACGAGGTTTTGGGTTCCATGTAAGAGGAGTTAGAATTAGAGTAGGGGAAGATGAATGGTTGCTAAGAGGAATGTAGTTACCTCCACTTTTAGAAAAATATTCTTTCTTTTTTTTTTTTTAAAAAGACACGATCCCTCCGAATTTATAAAAATCCTCTCTTGGGGCTTCTCAGAGCATACACACGGAGGGTGGTCTACTGAACAAACACTTCCTTGATAAAGGATATGCCAAAACCACGTCCAGGCCAAAGAAAGAATTTTCTGAGAGGATGATCAAGCACTAGATTGGGTAATTTAAGGAAGTTTTGGTGTCCCTTTCACAGTACATTTTTAAGAACAGGATATATTTTTTGTCTGACGTGATTTATTCAACCTACCAATCACTGTTACAAGAACGGTCTTCTCAACAAATAGAATTTTTACCATCATTGTACAAAAAAAGAAAAGAAAAACTACGGTTTGATGACTTAACAATCCTGAAACAGCTTATATGTAGTGTTGCCAATATTTAAACTCCAGAAATTGAGGAATTCAGTGCTACAACACATTCAGCCAAGCCACACTGTGAATCAAACTGCAGGCTCAGTTTTGGACATGGACAGAAGCTGGGTATCAATTAACACAGAAAAAATAATTCCTTGTGCTATATAAAAGAACCTGACTTCACAAAAAATCCAGTCAATTCTCTCAGAAGTTATTAGTCAGTCATCCTCATCTCTGTTATATTAATCACTCTTCATTTCTTTTTTCATGTACTCAACAAATATTCTTGGAACAACTATTAAGTGCCAGGCCCTCTTCTATGTATTGGGAATGCAGCAGAGAACAAGGTAGATAAGGTCCTTGCCCTCAAAATGTTTATACTCCAGAGAGTGTAAATAGATAATAACCAGTAATAATAAGGACTTCAGCATTTATTGGGTGCATTATAGATCCTAGACATTGTCTTAAAACTGTATAATCTTCACAGCAACCCAGTAAGTTAGTTGCTATTACTATGTAATTAATACATAACAGAGAAGGAAAATGAAACACAGAGAGGTCAAATAACTCGGACCAAAGGACAACTAAAAAGTGGCAAAATCAGGTTACTTGCTGCTGAGTCCATGTTTTTAACCACTACCTCACACCAAAAGTTTCTATTAATCTTGAGTGGTTGGTTTTCTAAAAATTCAACTGCCACCTTAATTTTTATTTTTTAAAAAAGTGAAGCAATAAAAAAATTAAACCAGGCAAAACGGAAGAAAAGAAAACCAGTACTTTGGAAGGTAGAAGACGAAAAATGTCTTTGGTAAGTCAACATACAAGCTGAAGAATAAAGACAAGAATGCTGGCCATGGGAAAACCTACCTGAAAACTACTCAAGGCAGAAGGAGCAGCAAGTACCAAGGGCAGGAGGTGAGAGCAACACTGGTACGTCCAGAGAACTAAAAAAAACCAGAGTTTCTGAAGTAGAGGGATATGGGAGAACAGCATAAGATGATGCCAGAGGAAATGGCAGTGGTCAAATCATGTTTACTAAGCCTTTCTCATCTCTCTTGCTATTTGAATAGTGCCTTACCTTCAATGCTTAGCAAAACTCTCACCTGCTCCTAACGAACACTGCTCAAGAATGTTCCCCATTCTAAACTACTACGGCATTTACTACAACGAAGTAACTGCTAGCATTTATTATGGGTTTACTATGTGCCGCTGTTGTTAGCATTTTCTTAACTCACTCTTCACAATAACTCTATGAAGATTTTCTTAATTCACTCTTCACAACAACTATACGAAGATGGTTCTATTATCATCCTAGCATTACAGCTGAAAAGATTGAAGCACAAAGAAGTTGAGTAATTTGTCACCAAATTATCTAGTTAGCAAGTAGAAGAGCTGAAATTCAGACCCAAGTGGTTTGCTTCAAGAACTCAGATTCTTAATCTCTATTCTCTGACATCTTGGATTATTTAGAATGGATGAACTTATTGGGGATGTAAATTATACAACTATATATGCAATTTAGCTACCTTATGTATAGAGACTGTCTCTAAATACATTCTATATTTCTCAAAGGCAGATATTGAGTCATGCTTTATCAGAATACCCTAGAATAGTGACTTAAAAATAACAGATTTATACATTCACAATTCCTAGTATATTTTATATATACCTTAATATCTTAGATTGTTTATTTATATATATATAGATGTATAATTTGTTCACAATTCATGGAGGACTTACCTAAGTTAATAGATACTTCACACAGGAAAATTTTTTTTTGTTTTAAATATTTTATTTATTTATTTATTTATTTTAAATATATTTTTTATTTTAAAATTGTGGGGCACAGTTAAGGGTTAGGTATACAAATATGCATCGCTCAGGCACCCTTATTGATAAGGGGTGTCCCCCCATCCCCAGACAGATATTGACTACCATTAATCCCACCATCTTT
>CAUYQG010023591.1:0-36375 GCA_963574415.1 Tarsius wallacei | reverse complement strand
AGGTGCACACTACCACGCCTGGCTAATTTTTGATTTATTGTAGCGATGAGGTCTCGCCAAGTTGCCCAGGCGGGTCTGGAACCCGTGGGCTCAGGCAATCCACTCACCTCAGCCTCCCAAGGCACGGGATTACAGGCTGAGCCACTGAGCCCGGCTCATAATTATTTCAAGTATATGAGAGTTTCAAGGATAACTTTGGCAAAATAATAATTTTGTGAGTAGAAGAAGGAAAAACCATTGATGGAATCAAAGAAAGTAATTAACATAAATTTGTTAGGAACCTACTGTGAGCAAATCTTGGAAATCATATTTCAAGTTATAATTCTTCCATAATATAACTTTGCCTTCTCAACTTTAATTTGTAAGAAACCGAAATCTATGAACTTTTTAGCCACAAAGATTATGAATTTCAAAAGATCTTCTGTTGTACGGCTAAGGTTAAAAGTAAACTATAATAAGGTCTCCTCTTGTTTTTCACTCACTTTCAGTAAGAATAAAAGGCTGAGGATTTATTTTAAAAAATCACTTTAAACCCCAAGATAGAACAAAGAAGCGCATTGATAGAAAACCTTGCTTTACCCCTAACTCCAACAGCTTGTCAGAAGCGTACAGAAATCTCAGTTGGCAAATGTGAAATGTTTTTGCCAAACCCAACAGACCATGTACTGAAACCCTGAGACATAAAGCAACCATCAAAGCAGGAATCATCTAGAGAGAGGAAAGTAACCAGCATATCACTTAAGGCATTTGGCTTAAAATATTAAAGATGAGGCAATACTTTAGAAAGGATTCTGTGGCTATTGTTAGAATTTGCTCCGGACTGTGGCTTAGGGATCCAAAGTAGCTAGTTCCCTGAAGCTGCTTCAGTCTAGCCCACTCTTCCCCTGCCCCAGGAGCTCTATGATTAAAGGGCTAGAGAAACACAGAAAATTTGGGCCCTGTTTATTCCTCTTCACCCTTGAAGTTCTAGCCTAGTAAGTATCGTAGTATACTATGAATAGGCCAAAAAGAAAAAAGAAAAGCACCTTTTCCGCATTAAATATGCCAATTTTGGTGGCTTGTAGTTTTGAATGGAGTCCACTGAACAAGTGGTATCATAGAATGCTTAATTTTACTAAATAATGGAAGTAATTTGCCAACACTTGTTATGAAACATTTAGTTGATCTGTACTATTTAGCATGTTTTCTAGTATTTGGTATGGGAGTTAGGTTTACTCTTTTTTTTCTAATGATAATATTTCATGTAAATTTTGGGTCAGAACAATTACATAGAGGCCAGGCATGGTGGCTCACACCTGTAATTCTAGCACTTTGGGAGACTGAAGCAAGAGGATTGCTTGAGCCCAGGAGTTTGAGACTTGTCTAGGCACCCTAGCAAGACCTCATCTCTACAAAAAATAAAAAAATTAACTAGGTATGATGGTGCGTTCCTGTAGTCCTAGCTACCAAGGAGGCTAAAATGGAAGTATCACCTGAACCCAGGAGGTCAAGGCTGCAGTGAGCCATGATTGCACCACTACACTCCAGCCTGGGCAACAGAGTGAGATTCCAACTCAAAAAAAAAAAAAAGATTAAAAGAAAAAAAGTTACAAAGAAGGCATTCATACTTCTCATATTAGAGAAATAACTGTCATCTATTAGGAATTAATAAATAATTTTTATAAAAGCATTCTTCACTCCATTACCAGCAACACATCTTGCATCTTAATATACACTGTGGCTCTGGGTCTGGTCAGTAGTACAGTGTTCATGATTCAGTGTTCAGTTTTATTTTCATAATGGTCCTCAGAGGAAAAAATGCCTAAAACACCAGTGATATTTCACAGTGGGTGGTAAAGATAAATTATTCGTCCATTGCCGGGACATTGGGGCCATTGCTAGACCATTGCCGCCATTTCCTTGCTAGACTCTGGTGTGGCCATGTGCTCTTTGAGCTATGGCTGTCTCCATGCTTCCTGGCTTTGGCTCCCTTCCCTACCTTGGGGAGGTGAATCTCCTCCTTCTTTCTCTCTCTCTATTTACTTTTTAAATAAACTATATTTCTAGTCTAAAAAAAAAGATGAACTTTTCTCCTTAAAAGTAAAGCAGGGTCAGAGGTCACAATTACGAGTGGGGACCCAAAAAACCCCCCGAATTTATTTATTAAAAATTGTGTGTTTATTCTTTTTTTTTTTGAGTTGGAGTCTCACTCTGTCACCCAGACTGGAGTGCAGTGGCCGCTCCCGGCCACCACAGCCTGACCTGCTGGGCTCCAGCGATCCTTCCGCCTCAGCCTTCCAAGTAACTGGAACTACAGGCGCGCGCTACCACACCCAGCTAATTTTTGATTTATTGTAGAGATGAGGTCTGCCAAGTTGCCCAGGTGGGTCTCGAACCTGCAGGCTCAGGCAATCCACTCACCTCAGCCTCCCAAAGTGCTGGGATTACAGGCTGAGCCACAGAGCCTGACTTGTGACTTTCTTTTGTGTGGGTGTGTGGTTTATTTTTTTAATTTTTGTTTTAAAGATGTCATTGTGGTTTTCATTTGCATTTCTGATGATAATGATGCCTTTACATGTACTTACTGGCAGTTGGCATATCTTCTACAAAGTGGCTATTCAAGTCATTTGCCTATTTAAAAAATAGAATTGTTTTATTTGTAATATTCATTTGTCAAATATATGAATTAACAATTTTTTTCTCTTTCTGTGGTTTGTCTTGTTTTTCTCATTGCTGTTGTAGGGACTGAAAGGTGTGATACCTTTCCTTGCCCATCATAAGGGTTATGAATGATACCCTGATAACAAAAGACAGGTTAATGAGAAAAGCATAATGTATTTATTTAATCATAGTTATATGTCATACAAGAGCCTTCAGAAGGAGGCCTCAAAGATTCTAGTAAATTTGTCTGTTTTTATGCTTAGATTCAACAAAGAATGGACAGCCATGGAAATGTGATTGGACAAAAAGGGAATGACCTAATGGGATAGACTGAGCAGGGGACCCATCAAAGCCCATCTGCTCAGATTCTCCTTAGCCTCTCTGAGCATTCTTCCTTTCTCCTGGATGCAGGTAGCACCCTCTCTGGAATGATAGTCCTATGACCTACTATCAAACAAGGTAGGTCGGATCATTTCTTTATGGCCAGTTCTTACATAAAAAGGCAGGGGAAGGTTCATATAATATTTTTAGGTTTTATGGCTGACTTTGGGGAGAAGAGGTTCTGGTTTTTATGACCTACCTCGGGGAAGAGAAATTCTAGTTTCTATGGCTAGCCTCAGAGAAGACTGAGGTAAGAGACAGGAGGGCAGGAGAGAGAGAGAAACTTTGCTTCTGAGGCCTCATTTTGGGAATATCGTTTCTGAGCCCCAACAGTGTTTTTGATGAATAGAAAAGTTCAACTAATTAATTTTGTAGAGACAGAGTCTCGTTATGTTGCCAGACTGGTCTTTAACTCCTGGGATCAAAAGATTCTCCTGCCTTAGCCTCCCAAAGTGCTGGGATTATGGGCATGAGCCACTGTGCCTGGCCAGCAATGGTTATTTTAATGAAGTTTAATTTATTAGTTATTTTTTATGGTGTTTTCCGTAACCTAAGAAATCTTTGCCTATCCCAGGTTTGTAAAGATATTCTCCTATGCTTTTCTTCTACATACTTTATAGTTTAGCTTTCTTGTCTATGTCTGTGACCCATCTCAAATTAATTTTTATGTGTGGTGTGACACATAAAAATTTTCCATCTAGGTATCCAGTTATTCTGGCATTCTATGTTTCTAAATTAATAGACTGTACCTCTATTTCTTTCTTTGCTCATCAAGTAAAAAAGTTTTCTAAACCTAAACCTGAAATCTTGGAATAAGCCCCCTCAAAACACAGCCAGTCACTTTAAAGACAAACTACTGTGACTCCCAGAAATTAAAAATGATTTACTTCTTTAAAATCATATATTTCAGATTTAGAGAGAAAAAAGATTTTGTAAAGAAAAAAAAGTAGCATCTTTGTTCTTTGACTCTGCACTTCCAGTGTCTATGATGTAAATAGAATCAACTGTTACATTTGGGGCTGCAAATTTTTATGTATCATGTAATGGGTGAAATAATATGAAATACAACTGGGGTTTCATTCATTTTTTTCAATGTTTTTAAAATGAGTATGTGCCTGGCTCTTAAAAAATCAAGTATACATAAAAAACAAAAGAATAAGAGTTCCAAAAAGAAAAAAGTGTCAAAAAATGCAGAGAAGTCAAAGAATAAAGAAAGTAATCGATAGATGAAAAATTAGCAGCAACCTAAGTGAGAGGCATTTCTGCAGCATAGCAGAAGAGAAAGTCACAGCAAAGGAGACTGATGAGAAGCAGGGCATATCTATATGAGAATTGAGAACTGAGGTCAATTTTTTTAATGAGATGGAAAGGAAAGCCTGAGAAACTTTAAAGACAAAACTTCTTTGAGTCTTATTTGGCAAACATCAAATACATTATGATACTGGAAAGTCATATGCGGATGCTTATTTTATTTATTTACTTACTTATTTTTTGAGTTGGAGTCTCACTCTCGACCAGACTGGAGTGCAGTGGCACTCTCCCGGCCACTGCAGCCTTGACCTGCTGGGCTCTGGTGATCCTTCCGCCTCAGCCTTCCAAGTAGCCGGAGCTACAGGCGCGCACTACCACACCTGGCTATTTTTTAAAAAAATTTTATTGTAGAGATGAGGTCTTGCCAAGTTGCCCGGGTGGGTCTCGAACCCACGAGCTCAGGCAACCCACTCACCTCGGCCTCCCAAAGTGCTGGGATTACAGGCTGAGTCACTGAGCCTGGCCATAGATGCTTATTTTAAAAATAGCTGGGCTTGGTGGCTTATGTCTGTGATGCCAGCACTTTGGGAGTCCAAGGTGGGAGGATTGCTGGAAACCAGGAGTTCAAGACCAGCCTGGGCGTATAGTGAAACCTCATTTCAATTTCAAAAATAACAATAAATAAAAATAGACTTTATTTTATTATTAATATATTATTTTAGAATAAATTAATATGATTAATAAATCATTTATTGGATTTAGCCCCAAAATGAGCTGACAGTAAAGAGTTCCCATATGTCTCACACACAATTTCCCCATTCATGTGGTGAATTCTGTACAATTAATGAACCAATATTGATGCACTATTATTATTATTATTTTTAAAGATGTGGGGTACAATTCAGGGTTAGGTATACAAATGTCAATTATGCAGGTACCCTTGTTGATGAGGTGTGATGCACTATTATTAACTAAAGTCCATAAATAATTCAGATTTCTTTAGGTTTTACCTAATGTTGCTTTTCTGTTCCAGGATGCTATCCAAGATACCACATCACATTTACTTATCATGTCTCCTTAGGTTCCTCTTGACTGTGACTGTTTCTCAAATGTCCTTATTTTTGATGACTTTGATGATTTTGAGGAGTACTGGTCAAAGATATTGTAGGATACCTCTCTACTGGAATTTGCCTGATGTTTGACTCATGATTAGATTGAGTTATGGGTTTCTGAGAGAGAGATCTCAAAACAAAGTGCCATTTTTTGTGTGTGAGACAAAAAAAGAAAAGTTTATTTAAAAGTAAATTAGAGAGAGAAAGAGAAGGGAGAGAGAAGATTCACCTCTCCAAGGTGGGGGAGGGGGCCAAAGCCAGGAAGCACAGTGACAGTCATAGCTCAAAGAGCACATGGCCACACCAAAGTCTAGCAAGGCAATGGCCCAAAGTGTCATTTAATGACATCATATCAAGGGCACATTCTACCAATGTGATTTATGCCTGTTAATGTTGACCTTGATCTGGGTGAGACAGTGTTTGTTGGGCTTCTCCACTGTAGAGTTCCTCCCCATCCACTGCACTCCAACCACCAACTTCCCCATCCATCCCATCCCCTCCTTCCCACGCTGTCTCCTGGAAAGAAGTCACTATGCGCAGCCCACAGAGTCATGCTCCCCTCCCAGATGGCAGAGTAGCCAAAGAAATGATACAAGATTCTTCTGCATGGGAGATTTGTCTCCTCTTCCCATGTATTAATTTATTCAGTCATTTTTAAATTTTTAATCTAGAGTCATAGAAATTTATTTTATACACTGGGTTATAATCCAATACTACATTATTTATTTTGCTGCTCAAATTGTTCCAATTTTGGGCAATGAAAGCTTTCTCAATTGGTTCTGAATGTTTTCTTTTTAATCCTTAAATCCTTTAGTGTTCTGGTCAGTTTTATGACATGAGATACTAAAAACATGAATGAGGCTGGGCTAGGTGGCTCAGCCTGTAATCCCAGCACTTTGGGAGGCTGAGGTGAGTGGATTGCCTGAGCCCATGGGTTCGAGACCTGCCCGGGCAATTTGGTGAGACCTCATCTCTACAATAAATCAAAAACTAGCCGGGCATGGTAGTGCATGCCTGTAGTTCCGGCTACTTGGAAGGCTGAGACGGAAGGATCGCCAGAGTCCAGCAGGTCGAGGCTGCGGTGGCCGGGAGTGTGCCACTGCACTCCAGACTGGGCGACAGAGTGAGATGCCAACTCAAAAAAAACAAAAAACAAAAAACAAAACATGAACGAGACCTACAGTATAACTATTATATTGACAAAAAACCCACCCTGATTGCTTCAATATTGAACGGACTTCTTCCCCTAAATGACTTAGTGAAACTTAGTTCTGCAATGATTAGAAACGTGAAAATGTCAGCATTGAGTGTGTCACTGTGCTGTGGGATGTGTTGATCTTTCACACATAATTCCAACACCAGCTGGTGAAGGTACAAGGGTTTCAGGGCTGAGATACTGGGGTCCTTAGTCACTGCTCTCCAGCCACTTTCTATGGCCCCACAAGCTGAGCTTGGCCCCAGACAGCTTGTTTCTACAGATGTTGACTCCAAATAGAAGTAGCTGCCTGGACACAGGCCATGCCTCACAGATGGTAACTCAGCTCAACGGCTTTACAGACAAAGGTTGTCACACAGCTGGAGCAGTTGGGGACTCTCTAAGTCAAAGTCCCAGAGAATGTAGGAGATTAGAAATGAAGAAGGCCTCTATTAGTTATGTATTCCTGATAACACATCTTCAAAACATAATGGCATAAAGTAACAATCATTTATTATCTCCCATGGATCCTGTGGGTTGGGTGTAGGAGGTAAACAGGAGGGTGTCTGGCTTAGGGTCTCTCATGCTGAAGTCAGATGGTGGCTGGGACTGAGGTCAGCTCAGGGTTTACTCACATATCTGGTACTTGGGCTGAGATGATCCTAACATGCAGGGGCTGAGACAACTGGGACATCCCCCTGTACCTCTCTGTGGTCTCTCCACCTGACCTCCCCAGCATGGTGCCTTCACAGCTGCCGGACTTTTTTTTTTTTTTAAAGTCAGCATCTCATTCTGTCACTCAGGCTGGAGTGCAGTGGCATACTCATGGCCAACGCAGCCTTGTCCTGCTGTGCTCAGGTGATCCTTCTGCCTCAGCCTTCCAAGTAGCTGGAACCACAGGCATGTGCCACTACACTCAGCTAATTTTTCTGATTTATCATAGAGATGAGGTCTCACCAAGTTGCCCAGGCTGGTCTTGACCCTGGGCACAGGCAATCCTCTCACCTCTACCTCCCAAAGTGCTGGGATTACAGATGTGAGCCACCGTGCCCGGCTAGCAGCTGGACTTCTTATATGATGTCTCAAGGCACCTGAGGTGGATGTCCCGAGAGAGAGAGATAGAGAGACTCCAGGCTGATGGTGTATTGCTTCCTTCTAATTTAGCCTCACATATGTGATAAAACCTCACATAGTGTCATTTTGCCAATTCATTAGAAGCACTTCACTAAGATCAGTTCTTAGTTTAGGGAAAGAGAATTAGATTTAGCTTTTTTGTGGAACAGATGTCAATTCGCAGACAAGTTTTTTTATTTTTTTGAGTCGGAGTCTCACTCTGTCACCCAGGTTGGAGTGCAGTGGCATGCTGCTCACGGCCACCACAGCCTCGTCCTGCTGGGCTCAGGCGATCCTTCTGCCTCAGCCTTCCAAGTATTGGAACTACAGGTGTGCACCACCATGCCCAGCTAATTTTTTGATTTATTGTACAGATGAGGTCTCGCCATGTTGCTCAAGCTGGTCTTGATCCCCTGAGCTCAGGGAAACCTCTCGCCTCCACTTCCCAAAGTGCTGGAATTATAGGCATGAGCCACCGCACCCGGCCATCAGACAAGTTTTAAAACCACCTCAGGACCTTGGAAACCTGAAGGTGCTGGCCTGGGTGTCTTCCTTTGGCCCCTCCTGTCCCTATCTGTGTCCTCCTCAGAGTCTTGTAGCCAGGAACTGAGTGACAGCTCCTCTCCGCCATTGGTCCTGGGACACTGCAGCTCCCCTCCCCTCCTTGTGGTTTCCCTGTACGCTGCCCACATGTTTACAAGTAGTCCTTTTATTAAACTCTCCTCAAATTACCCGCTTGGAGACACCGTCTGTTGTCTGCAGGGATCCTGGCAGTTGCTTCCGCCTCCTTCATCTTAGAGATGAGTTGAATGACTTGGCCACGCTCCCAGTCAGGGGCCAGGGCTTGGGACACCTAATCCAGGGCCTTTTGTTTCCACTCTGTTAGTGAACACACGCAGAAACCAGAACGGAGCCCCTAACACTGCTGATTCCTCCCATGGGGCTCCATCTACACGTGACCTCCACAGGGTTGTGCCGCCCTTGATGGGGCCCAAGGCAAAAGGAAAGGACAGATGCTGATGGCACATTTCTCTACTACTGTGATACCCTGTTCAACATTTATTTTTATTTTATAACCGACTGCGTTATAATATCATTAGTCGTGGCTGAGTTTTTTCTTGCACCCCCTTAACTTTTGTGGCCCAGCAGTGCCCTGCTGGCCTCACCCCATCCGGGCCATCCCTGCAGCCCGCCCCATTAAGTGTGACTACCACCCTGCGCAGCTGGCTGTGGCCTTTCCAGGGGACCCCAGGGCTTGTTTCAGTACCTCCTTGCTGTCTTTCCTGAAGTTTTACCTTTTGACTCTCGTTGGCTGCTGGTGCCACATCTATGGATGTGTCAGCAGCATTTTGGTGGTGATGAGCTCCTTTGTAACAGGGGGGAAACAGAAGCTCCCTTATTCAGTTTGCTTTTAGGCCCCGCCCAGGATTGCTGGGGGCATGTGCTAAAGAGTTAGATGGATCAGATAGATGCAGGGGGAACTTGGAGGAGTTTACATTCAGGGTGGAAAACAGACAGTAAATGTTAGAATACAGTGTAATACAGGCTATTCAAGCTATATATAAAGTACTATGCATATACAGCAAATCTGTTTCTCAGAGTTTGCTCAAAGAAATGAGGAGGGAGGAAGCTTGGCAGAGGGGAGAAGCAGGCTGGTGGCTGATAGGGTCCCACAAAGGCGAGGTGAGGAAGCACCCCAGATAACTGAGCACTGTCTAGCTTGCAGTTTTCTCTCCTGCTGTCCTTATTTAGATGCCCTCGTGTCACTGTGCATAGCTGGCAGACTTTTCTCCTTTAGATCTATTCTAAGGCACAGAGGAATGAGACACTTCACACATCATCTTCTGCCGTCAGGGAAGGGGCTGATGCTACGTGTCCATGCGCGTCACCACTACTTAACGACACGCACACCAACGGCTCTGGCCCCGCCAGTACTTTTCCCTTTGATGCAGGCAGTGAGGGATATTAAATGGCATTTCATTATGATCTACTGGCTAGATGTTAGTCATGGCATATTTTAGAGTAAGCCTGAAGGGAGTTGAGATAACAATGTCACTCCAAAGTCAAGGAAGCCATTGCGTACATGAGAGCAATCCCTAATCTCCTTCACAGTTATTGATCTGGCGGCATCTTGTTTTGGGCTGCGCCATCTCGCTTTTGGCTGCTGGTCTAGACATTTGATCACTTTCTAGAGTTACTGCCTCTTTTATTTTATTTTATTTTGAGTTGGAGTCTCACTCGGTCGCCCAGGCTGGAGAACAGTGGCACACTCACGGCCACCCTAGCGTCGACCTGCTGGGCTCCGGCCATCCTTCTGCCTCAGCCTTCCGAGTAGCTGGAACTACAGGCACCCAGCTAATTTTTGGTTTATTGTAAAGACGAGGTCTCACCAAGTTGCCCAAGCTGGTCTCAAACCCACGGGCCCAGGCAATCCACTCACCTCAGCCTCCCAAAGTGCTGGGATTATAGGCTGAGCCACCGAGGCCGGCCTATTTATTTTTATTTTAAAGATGTGGGGTACAATTCAGGATTAGTTATACAAGTGGCATAGTACAGGTAAAGTTTGGGCCTCTCTTTGGTCCCCACTTAACCTGTTTTGAGATCAGGTACCCTTACAGGTGTTATGTGCCCCCCTCCCCTGGCAGTATCCCACTACAGCCATCTCTTTCTTATAGTATTATGGTAAATGTTCTGGGTCTGCTTATGAGTGAGAACAGGTGGTACTCAGTAGCTGCCATCTCTTAAGAAGGATTGACCACCTGGCTGGATATAGAGAGATTTTTTTTAGGCTGGGCTTTGTTCCTGACTCACTGTGATAATCTGGTCAGATCATTTAATCTCTCATTCTTTCCTCCTGTTGTTATTCTTTGGAACCTTCTCACAGAATCACTACTTTCTTACTCCCTGTGTTCCCAGGTCTTAACAAATGACGTCATTCAACAGTCCTAGATATGGGATGTACTTCTCCCTTTGGGTCGTTCCTAGTTATCTTATCTTCTGTTTTTGCTTTACCTTCAACTTCCCCCTTTCCTCAATCTTCTCAGTTTCACTACACTCCACATTTCATCGTTTCTCTCTGATGCAGCTAAACTACTATCCATTATGGTGCATAATCTTTAATGGGACCCATTTTTAGCTGATCTTTTGAAATGCAGTTCTGTAATTACATTTCAGCCTAGTTCTCTCTTTTCCTAAATATGGCTTTTAAAGTCTGTTAATATTCTAATATGAAGTCATTCATTCTAGTTTAATAGTAATATGAAATACATATTTTATACATGCACTCATAAAACTATTATCATTAGAGGTAAAACCCTAGTGAGAAAGACCCATCCTATGATTAACTTAATAAAATAATAGCTACTCTTTAAGTTTACCTTCTACATATTGCATATATTATAATATTTAATCTGGAAGTAATTCCAGTCTGTATCACCATTTTACAGATGAGGACATTTATGATCAAAGATGTCACTGACCCAGGAGGGATCTTTTGCTTTGGTTTTGTTTTCCTGTCTTGTGGATACCTCTTGTTTTGTGAATTCAGCATCTCTTCCTCTGAAAATTGCTCTTCCCTCTTCTTCATCCATATGGCTGCATTGGGAACAGTCGTGTTATGGAAAGATCCTGCCCCCTGGCCTCTGAGCCTCTTCTCATAGATCTGTGATTTGGGGATTATGAGAACGTCAGTTTATGGAATTTCTAGTTGTCTAATGGTAAAATGTAAAGCTTAGGAACTGCTGGTGGCCTGTTGACTACCACAAGGACTGCAGATGTGGGAGAAGGCATCTTGTAGACAGAGAGACTGAGAGGAGCACCTGAGCCCCTGCCTTCAGTTTTCCCACCCATGCATTCTGGAAGACGTCTCTGTGTCCTGATAATACATTTTGCTTTGACTTAAGCTTAAGTTTGATATCTGTCACTTGCAACCCCCAAAGTCCTAACTTTTACTGACTGCTGATTGTCATTTGGGTTGAAAATAGCTGACAAATGAAGATTTCATTCAAAGGCTGACTTATGCTAGTTCCCCAAAAGGTATTTGCTTAGTTTCTTCCTTCCTGATCTCAGCACATCTGGGAAAAAAATCTTATCTATTAAAAACAGTTGCGCCGGGCTCGGTGGCTCAGCCTGTAATCCCGCGCCTTGGTAGGCTGAGGTGAGTGGACTGCCTGAGCCCACGGGTTCGAGACCCGCCTGGGCAACTTGGCAAGACCTCATCTCTACAATAAAAAAAAAAATCAAAAACTAGTCGGGCGTGGTAGTGCGCACCTGTAGTTCCAGCTACTTGGAAGGCTGAGGCGGAAAGATTGCCAGAGCCCAGCAGGTGGAGGCTGCAGTGGCCGGGAGCGGCCACTGCACTCCAGTCTAGGCAACAGAGTGAGACTCCAACTCAAAAAAAAAACCAAAAAACCAGTTGCATTAAAAAGTAGCCGAGTTCAATTTTTTTTTACAGAAATAGAAAAACTATTCTAAAATGGACATAAAACCAAAAAGATCCCAAATATCCAACACAATCTTGAAGAAAAAAAAGGCAGAAAGCATCACACATTCTAATTCCAGACTATATTACAAAGCTACAGTAATTAAAACAATATGGTACAGGTGTAAAGACAGACACATAGACCAACTGAGAAGAAATGAGAGCCCAGAAATAAATGACACATATGAGGAGGAAACTCCGAAAAACTAGAATTATCTTTTGGAGGGTGGGTACCTTGTAGTACAGGCTTTTTCCCCTAGGTAAATATTCTAGGAACCCATTGGCATCAGTGTTCCATCTAGTGTTGTTGTGAGGGGCTGCATTTGGTTTCAGAGAGATTCTTTCAATGTGTTTGCCCATTTCACAATGAGTGATTTATGAGTGCGCCTGCCTACACCGCACTGAGTGTTCAGCAGCTTTTGACCAAAACCAGTATGACCCCAGTGTCCCATCCTCCCTATGCACCTGATCTCACTTCAAGCAACTTTTTCTTTGTTTCCCTGAATGAAAAAAGTCCTCAAAAGGAAACATTTTGCCAATGTGGATGAGATGAAATAAAAAATGGCAGAAGCACTGAAAAGCATCCAAATTGATGAGTTCAAAAACTGTTTTAAGCAGTGAAAAAAGCATCTTGATAGGTGTATTGCATCAAATGGAGAGTATGTTGAAGGTAGCTGAAGTTTAAATGTGTAAGTATAAATACACGATGTTTTATAAATTCCAGGTATTTTGGGGTCCCCCTCATATATGGTCAAGTCATCTTTGACGAGAGTACCAAGAAAACACAATGGGGAAAGGACAGTTACTTCAACAATTGGTGTTGGAAAAACTGTATATCCGCTTGCAAACGTATACAATTGAACCCTTATCTGACATCTTACATAAAATCAACTCAAAATGGATTAAAGACTTAAATGTAAGACCTGAAACTGCAAAACTCCTAGAAGGCATAAGAAAAAGCTTCACAACATTGGTCTTGGAAATGATTTCATGGCTATAACACCAAAAGCACAGGCAAGAAAAGTAAAAATAGACAAGTGGGACTACATCAAACTAAAAGGCTTCTGTAAGCAAAGGAAACAATCAACAGAATTAAAAGATAACCTGTGGAGTGAGAAAAGATGTTTACAAGCCATATATCTGATAAGGAGTTAACACCCAAAATGTGTAAGGAACCCCTACTACGCAATAGCAAAAAAAAAAACCCAACTTGACTAGGAAATGGGCTAAGGACCTGAATAGCTATTTATCCAAAGAAGACATACAAATGGCAAATAGGCATATGAAAAGATGCTTAATGCCACTAATTATCAAGAAAATGAAAATCAAATTTACAATGAGATATTATGTCACACCTTTTCAGATGGCTGCTATCCAAAAGATGAAAGTTGACAAGTGTTGGTTGGTGAGGATATAGAGAAAAGGGAACCCTGGTAAGCTTTTAGAGGGAATATAATTTTTTTTTTTTTTGAGTTGGAGTATCTCACTCTGTCGCCCAGGCTGGAGAGCAGTGGCATGCTCACGGCCACGGCAGCCTTGACCTGCTGGGCTCAGGCAATCCTTTCACTTCAGCCTTCCAAGTAACTGGAACTACAGGAGGGCGCCACAACACCCAACTAATTTTTTGATTTATTGTAGAGATGAGATCTTGCCAAGTTACCCAGGTTGGTCTAGAACCCCTGGGTTTAGGCAATCCTCTCACCTCCGCCTCCCAAAGTGCTAGGATTATAGGTGTGAGCCATCATGCCCAGCCGGGAATATAAATTGACACAACCATCAGGGAAAACAGTATAGAGCTTCTTGAAAAAATTAAAAATGGAAGCATAGGATCCAGCAATTTCACTTCTTAGTAATTATTCAAAAGAATTGAAATCAGTATGTCAAAGAGATGTCTGCACCCCCATATTCATTGCAGCACTATTCACAATGGTTAAGCTGTAGAAATAACCTAAATGTTGATGAATAGATAAAATGTGGTGATACATACGATGGAATATTACTTAACCCTAAAAAAGGAGGAAATCCTGTCATATACTACAACATGGATGTACCTTGGGGATATTATGCTAAGTGAAATAAGCCAGTCACAGGACAAATATTGCATGATTCCAATTATACATGGTATCTAAGATAGTCAAACTCATAGATGCTGAGAGTAGAATGATGGTTGCTAGGGGTTGGGGAAAAGGGAGAACGAGGAGTTGCTAATCGACAGGTATAAAGTTTTAGTTACGCAAAGTAAATAAGTTCTAGAGATGTGCTGTGCAACATTGTGCCTATAGTTGATGATACGGTATTGTGCATTTAAATACCTGTGAAGAGGGTTGATCTCCTAGTAAGTATTCTTGCCACGATTAAACAGAAATAACAGCCGGAGTCATTCAAACTACAAGTCATCGTGAAAGCAACTGAAAACTGTTTGCTGTTAGCTAACTTGGTGAGTTTTATTCAGATATCTTTTTTAAGGAACTCAATCATATGTTCTGTTTTCCAACTTTTCAACAAATTAGTCCAGAAAGGAAAAAGGAAGTTCTTCTCAAGCATGTGTTGGTGATGTTCTCTGTTGACATGACAAACAAAACAAAAAACTTAGTAGGGAATACTTGGCAGGCAGGGAATACTTAAGGGGGTCATGGGCCCCTAGAACAGAAAGGGATTTGAGATGACGAAGTGCCCTTTGCTGCTTGTGATGCCTCAGTGCATGAGCCATGGTGGACTCTCCACACTTGTCCTTGGTTGTCAGAGTCACGTCATCGGTCGAGTTTCTAGGGTGACCAGAGAGTCCCTCTGCAGCTACTTAGAAGTTGCCTGTGTGCTCCTCATCGGTCTCACACAATTTTAAATTCTGCACTGTCCCTCCATGTTCATGGATAGAACATGGGTCTGGTATCAGGTGGCCACCTCCACCTTCAGGCTTCAGACAGGTGGCAATTTGCTCTGGGACTTTGTGAAAGGAGAATGCTTTAATCCTACCTGACAGAAAGAAAGTTTAATGCTGCCTGACAGTTGCTGAAGACCTAGAAAACACCTAGCAGGTATTTACAACATCAACATCGGGGAAGCTTTCTAGAAAAACATAGAGAAAAACAAGCTATTTGAAGATAATGGAGGTGAACATACCAATAAGTTCCAGTCAGCATACTTGGAGACTCTGAATTCACCCAGAACATATTTCAAAAAAATCCAGTCAATTTGGCTGAACAAACAGCTTTCAGATATTACGCTAATTGTTTCACTGACAAAATCAGTCCACGAGAGCAATTTATCTTCAAACATAGGCCTACTCATTGACCAGAAATTTCTCCTTCTAACCCAAATTCCTCTTCCATTGCCCTCACTCATTTTTGATACTTTCACTTGTAGAGAATGGCCACCTGGCTTCTCTTTGTCCTCCCATTCTATCTTCTTAGTTCCCCTACGTAGGCTCTAATTTAAGAGGAGTTTCTACTGGCCTAGTAGATATTTACCAAGCTGGTGAAAATCACACAGCAATGTCTCCACGTAGATTTGATGGGAATGAGGTTCATCTTATATATAATCTGTGGATTGTCATGCAAAATCAGATACTACATTATGATGGCTGTAAATCGGTCATTATATTCACCTTACTTGTCCCAGCATGTCCCTGCATGTGGCTTCTGAGGAGGGTGCACCATGAAAGCAGGTTGGGAACATCACTGTTGTCCATGTGCTTATGTGTGCATGTATGTGTAAAGGGGCTGGCTGGAGAAGAATGTCTCCTTGCTGAGGCTCATAAAGCCGCATGGAGCTGGATGACACCAGGTGCCAGACCCCCTAAGTGGGAGAGACAGAGGTCTTCAAGCTGAGTTCTGGGATCAGGTCAAGGCTGTGGCTACATCGACGGGAAAGGCAAGAGGGCCTGTGGCGTGCCAGGGGAGTGTGCCCCAGGCTCCCTCTAGATGTGAAAGGCCGGGCATGTTGGAGGCCCACAAGTCAGGGTTAAGCCATTTGTTTTCCTTTTATTCTTCTCAGATTTCCATACCCTTCCTAACATTCAGACATGTAAACAGCCCTGGGATGGGGAGAAGGTGGTGGCAGCCAGCACTGATGACCTCCGCTGCTCTCCTCCCTCATGCTCCCTGGGGTCTGAGGACTGCTTCCAAAGTGGGACTGGTCTAGGAAGGCCTCTTGACCAAACAACTAAGGGGAGGCCTCCAGAGCTCAGCGTTATCTTGAACGTGAGCACATCAAGCTCTGAGGCCAGCAGGCAAGTTACCATTTAATTTTGAGTATTTTTAAACTAAAGTATAGCTATTTCCTTCCATTAAAACCCTGTATTATGGCACCACTCTTTGTAATCATTTTAACATCAGTGCTTAGTGTATAGACTGAAAAAGGGTAGAAAGCCAAAAACGGAGTGCCCCGATGTCTCCCACTATTTTGTACACAAAGAAGCAATTATTTTCTCTCCTAATTGGCAGAGATAGGCTTATACTCAACTTATTTCTGGATCCCCAAGTCATTTGTTTAGCCCTGTAAATTTGCTGGTGAACAGTGGTAGTAAAGCTTCTCAGCAGTTCTGCCTACCGGAATGCTAAAATAATCTAGGTTAGGTATTTGGAGGCATGAAGTGGAATGACAATATCTCAGGGGTTCGGATGGAAGGTCACGGCTGCTGTCCCTTGGTCCAGGAGCGTGTACCTCATGTAAACATTCAGGTCAAGTGGCAGAGCTCAGCTAATATCCAGAAGTCCACTGACACCAGAGTTAGCTTTCCATTAAGGAAAGGCTTTTAGAAAACTGAACCGGGATAAAGCCAAGATTAAGGGATAGGAAGAAAGCTTTTAATTCCATTGCGACAATATTCTCCAAAACCAGACTTTGACTTCTGTTCAGCCTCTCTCTGGAGATGAAGGTGGCTTCAGTTTCTTACCTAGAGGTGACTCGTGAGTACTGAATTCTTTGACAATTTCCAGCATGTTTCCATCCAAGGTTAAGCGAGCGGCTGCGTGACACGTGTGTTTGGTATTTCACGCTCGTGTGTAACTTTGTCACCCTGATGTACAAAACCGAAAATTCCCCGAATGCTCACAGAAAAGTGCAACTGATGTGGCACTTGGTGGGTCACAGAAACGCCTTCCCTTAGTCTCTGTCCCCGCCTGGTTCTCTCTCCTGCACTTTAGCACAGCAAGTCCTAGCGACTGAAATCCTTCTTGGTGAAGGATGCTGGGCCACGCTGGAAATTTGTGGCTGAGAGCTGGACCCTCGTCATCGCCACGTACTTTGTCACCGAGACGGGGTAACCCATGGTTACTGAGCTCCATCAGTTAAGGGGCAGGGAGCCTCCGCTCCCCACCGCTCTATAAAAGAGCCCCGGCAAAGGCCCCCCACCAGCTTCCAGCGCTCAGCCGGCGCGGGGCGTGAGAAGGAGCGCCCAGGACCTCGGAGCGGAGCACGCCGCGAGGGGCAAGGCCAGCATGTCACCTCACTTCAAACTTCAGTGTCGCTTCGTCCTGATCTTCCTGGCGGCTCTGAGGGGAGACACCCGGTACCTAGAGGTGAGCCACCCCCGGACCGACCTCCGCTCCCGCGCGCGGGTCTGCTCCAGCCTTCTGGGCTCGCTCTTTCCTCCCTCCCCTGGGAGCCTCTTTCCCGGTTTCCCGCACACCGGTCCAGCTCCGCGCGGCCGCCCGGCATGCCTGGGCTCGCGGCCCGGGGAGACATCCCCGTCTCTCTTTACCCGCGTTGCCGAGCGGCGGGGAGGTGCCGCTCCGAGGCCCCCTTCTTGCCCACCCCGGGAACTTTTCCCGACGGCCCGTTCTCCTCGCCAGCGTCGGGAGGCGGCGGACTACGACCCTTTCCTGCTCTTCGGCGCCCACCTGAAGCGGGAGCTGGCGGAGGAGCAGCCGTACCGCCGCGCGCTGCGTGAGTCGGGGCGGCCTGCCGGGGGCTGCGGGCGCGGGGAGGGGAGGCCAGGGCGGGGCGGGGGGCCGAGGAGGGGAGGACTGCAGGGAAGCGGGCGGGGAGGGCGGCGGTGCGGGGTTCCGGGCCCGCGGGCGTCCCCGATGCCGGCTGACAACGAAGGGTCCGTCCGCGAAGGCACCGGGAGCCAGGGGGGCGACGCGCCCCGGGCGCCGTGACTCGGCGCCGCCCAGGCTGGGCGCTGGGGCGCTGCCGAGCTCGGAGTGGGGCGCGGGGAGGGGCTGCCCGGGCCGGCGCCGCGGCAGCTGCAGCCCGGGACTCCCATCGCGTGCCCCCCAGGGTGCGTGGACATGCTGAGCCTGCAGGGCCAGTTCACCTTCACTGCCGACCGGCCGCAGCTGCACTGCGCCGCCTTCTTCATCGGCGAGCCCGAGGAGCTCATCACCATCCACTACGACCTGGTCTCCATCGACTGCCGGGGCGGAGACTTCCTGAAGGTGAGGCGCCCCCGCCCCGCGCAGCCCCCGCCCGGGGCAGGGGGCCCATCGGCGGGAAAGGGCTGGGCGCACCAGCCGGCGACAACCCGGAACCCGCTGCTGAGCCGGACCCGGGTGGAGCGGCGCGCTCGGGGACCCCGCCCCTCACCCCTAGGGCCGGTGTCTGCACGCTTCGGTGGCCTCAACTCCCTGCAGTGCGCTTTCGAGGCCCTGGGAACTTCGAAAGACTTGAACTTGCAGCGCGAAACGCTGTTGTCACCATCTGGGCAGAGGACATGTGATGAGAACCACTCAGCCCGAGCGCGGGAGTCCGTGCGGCGGTCTCCGCCAGCGGGTCGCCCGAGCGCGGGGACCCGAGCCTGCCTGGCTCCTGCTGGAGCCGCCCTGGCGGAGCCGTTCCAGGCGCGGCGCGCAGAGGTTGTCCTCAGTGTCCGGTGACTCGGTTTCGAGGCAGTAGGGCACTGGCTGCGGGGCGTGGGGGGTGAGATCTAGTGGGGAGACAGGTGGGAGGGGAGGACTGGCCCCAGCTCGCTGCATGCCCACTTCTGGTCGGTCTCCATGAGCCTAACGGGTTAGCAGGGGATGGCCGCTGGAGCGCTACGGTCCAATGACAATCACCGCGATTAAAACTCCGAAGCAGAATGATTGTGGAGACTGTCAAACGTGTTAGAAATCATGTGTAGCTGCGTTGTTGGCAATTTTGCTAATGTGGACTAGATTGGACTCATTAAATTGGAGACCTGTGGTGATATGGAGAGTAAACTCTGACCCTTTGTACAACTGCAGACTTTCACAAAAAGTTCCAAGTGGCATACCAGCATGATTGCCTGACTGATGAAGCGGTTCTTGATATTTTGAAGGAATAGATTATGATAGTTGATGTGGAAAATGTGAGCAAGATAAAAATATAGAATGTAGTGTCATTTACCAAAGCGGTTGAAACAATAAAGTAGAAGGGAGTTTACTTTGGAAGCTTTAAGGCTTATTAAAAGAGAAAAAAACATTAATTAATTAATAGTATTACTTGTAAACAACCCTCATAGTAAAAACTATGCAAATGAAAGCAGACAGGCAGGTAGTGCAGGCCTTAACTCCTAACCCAGGGCGGAAGGACCATCACGTGATAACTTTTCCTCCTTACAACACCCCATGACCTCAGGTGTTGATGGAAATGACAGCATCTGCGTCTGTTTTTTTGTGAAAGGTGTTTGATGGCTGGATTCTCAAGGGGGAGAAGTTTCCCAGTTCCCAGGATCATCCTCTCCCCACGCCCGAGCGGTACGTGGATTTCTGTGAGAGTGGTCTCAGCAGCAGGAGCATCAGATCCTCCCAGAACGTGGCCATGGTCTTCTTCCGAGTCCACAAAGCAGGAAATGGATTCACATTAACCATAAAGACAGATCTCAACCTCTTTCGTAAGTGGCTCCCTGTCTTCTCAATCCAAAGGCAGATGTGGGGGTCAAACCTGCTTTTCAAAGGTAGTATCACTGCATGGACTTAGGAAATCTGAACCGAGGAATGATTTGAATGGAACTTTTCTTGGAAGTTACCTAAAGGATATTTTCTATTTGTTATTATGAAAATCAAACCACAGTTTTAAACTTATTTCCCAGGCTAGGTAGTATACTAACTTACAGCGGGTACACTTCAGTGACAAACTTTATGATTATGATAGTTTAGAGAAAGAGAGAGAGAGAGAGAGAGAGAGGAGAGGGAGAGAGAAGTCATTTCACTGATCCAGGATAAGCTTGAGGGACTGGATGTGAAGTTGCAGTCGTAGAGGTATTTAGGCACAGGTTAAAAGGCTGCATGTCTGGGAGGTGGTGGACAGATGCCATGCCCTGAGCAGAGGGTTGGACCAGAGCCTCGACCATGTGACCCTCTGGTTCTGAGCTTACCACTCTAATTTAGCTCATTTCTTGTTTTATTACTTTTTATTTTATTCTTATTTTATTATAAAAATGTGGGGTACAAGTCAGAATTAGGTACATAAGTAGTCTACATGCAGGTGACATTTGAGCCCCAACTAGTCCTCACTTCCCCTGATTTAGGATCATGTACCCTTGGTGATGTTACACACACCTTCCCTGCCCCCTGGCAGTGTCTCACTACTGCCAATCCCTCTCTTGTAGTACTGCGATAAGTGTTCAGGACCCACTTATAAGTGAGAACATGTGGTATTCAGTTCTTTGTTTCTGTGATCACTCTAAATCCTGCAAAGTCCATAATTTGTCCTTCTTTATGGCTGCTAGTTCATTTCTGATGGACACACAGATTATGCTATACATCTGAACTGCCTAGGCCTAATGCACATTATTTTCGTCAAAATGAATCTACTTATATGTTAATTGATTTTCCCCATTAAGACGAAAATATTTTTTAAAACCAGAAAAGAAAGCATATCACTCACTATAGGTTGCATAAATACAATTAGTAGTAACACCTCATAGAGTTGAAGGATGGGGCCTATTCTGCCAAAGAATAATGTACTACTGATCTTCTGATTTCCATTTTTAAAAACACAAGAACATTTTTTGAAAAAAGCTCCCCTCCCCTCAAAAGCTGTTTCTGAGGTCTGGAGCACAATAATTCTAGAGGACAAAATAAAACATTTCTGCTATGTTTTGTTTGGTTAGAAATCAGAAACCTTCTAGAATCATCGAGGCATTTCAGTTCTCTTAAAAATTAAGTATAATTAAAAATATGAGAAGAAAGCAGGAAGTGATCTGGCCCATTCTGACCAATCAGAAACTTTTGTCCCATAGTCAGCAAAAAAGTGCAAATTCTGATGCTTCTGGTTTCATACCTAGAAGAATACATATATTGTAAGTCTAGACTTGAGATACAAAACATTTTAGAGATTCTTGGGAATATATTAAACATGAAAAATTTACCTTTTGTTTAACTTATCACTTAATACCTAGCAAATACTTATCAGACTTAAGCTTGCTGTCTTTTTCTTAGCCTGTTTTGTCACCGCTATAAAACGCTTAAAATAAAAGTCTTTATTTACTGCTTTATTTAAAAAAAAAAATGTGGCTCCAGATTCTATGAGTGAGGGCTTCAGACAGAGTTTGAGTTCTGGTCTCACCTTTAAACCTCAGTTCTTCTAGATTCTGAGCCTGAACTGGAGCCCTATTTAATGGAAGTGTTTCTAGAACGACTACCAGCTAGTATTGTTTGCTTGGTTACTGATGTATGTCTTGTGATTGTTACAAGCAAGGTAACCCCCGAGATTCAGATTAGATGCTCTCTTGTAAGCCCAGGGCCTCCTGACAATGTCCAATGTCACTGATGGGTTTTGTTCCTCAACTCTTTCCTGTCTCCAAATTGCCTTTGTGACATATATACTCTCTTCCTGGGCAGAAGGCCCTAGATCATGAGCAGGAGCCTAGAATAAGGATACAATACATTTCTATAAAAACCCAGCAAACCAAGTAATGCAAATATGATTTTTTTTCCCCCTACAAAGCCTGCAACGTCATCTCTCAGACTCCAAATGGAAAGTTTACCCTGGTAGTTCCACACCAGCATCGAAACTGTAGCTTCTCCATAATTTATCCTGTGGTGATCAAAATATCTGATCTCACCCTGGGACACTTAAACGGTCTTCAGTTGAAGGTGAGTTGTTGACTTGCTTCCCAACCATGCCATAAGGCCATCACTTTACAGGCGCAGAAGCAGTCATACAGGGTGAACCTGCACATGGGAGTAGCTGATCCCCCTGATTGGTTCTTAAATCTCACATGTGCTTGCCCTGGGGCTTCAGGTAAGCCCCCTCTTTCAGCTTTGCTGCAAGTCGCACCCTCAGGTGCCCATCCTGACTACTTGAATACTTTTCTCGTGATGTAAGAAGTGTTTTCAACTGGTACAGTTGTGGTGTATAATTACAATTGAACTCTCTTGTACTTGCCTCTTTTACAAAAATTCTCTCCTAGCAGAACCTAGTGTGAGTCATCTATGCAGCTGTTTTTCTGATTATTGGAATTTTCTTTTGACATGAAGGAAGTATCTCATTGACAGAACTATGTAATGAAGGAATGCTAACTATAGCATGAAATACGAAATTGGATTTTTATATTGCAAAATACAGTAAAGTTTTGAAGAGTATTTTGTATGACATTTAACTCTGTACATTTTGCCTCAGAAATATTGCTGAGAATCCCCATCGATGTATTTTCAAATGAACTTCTCCATGGCCCTTATGATTAATGCTGAGCTGACCACATTTGCGGGCACTGGTGGCCTCTTCCCTCTGAGTCACCCTCCCTCCTTGACTTTCTCACATGCCCGGTTTAAGACAACTCATGCGTTTCCTGCCGTCAAAGGCAGCCCACAGTTCCTAACCTGACAGATTTTAGTGAAGACCAAATAAATAGAACCAGAACAGAGAAAGGAGTATATCCAATTTCCTTTAAGCCCTAAATTCATGGACCAGTGCCTATTTTTTTTTTTTTAAGTTGGACCTTAGTGAAAAAAATAACCCTTTGATAAAGACGTCTTTGGGTATTTGGGTATTGGCTTGATATTGTCCTTCTTGATATAAAATCTAGAAGATGGGGATGTGAGTGCAACTCGGGAAAGATGCACTTTAGTTATTAAGGCTATAAGGAGTAATCTTGGTGTCCCTGCTTAACAACGTAGAGTCTACAGTGTTCTGGGCATATATTCCTTTACAAAAGATTTTTTTTTTTTTTTTTTTGAGTTGGAGTCTCCCTCTGTCGCCCAGACTGGAGTGCAGTGGCCGCTCCCGGCCACCGCAGCCTCGACCTGCTGGGCTCCGGCGACCCTTCCGCCTCAGCCTTCCAAGTAGCTGGAACTACAGGCGCGCACTACCACACCTGGCTAATGTTTTTGATTTATTGTAGAGATGAGGGCTCACCAAGTTGCCCAGGCGGGTCTCGAACCCGTGGGTTCAGGCAATCCACTCACCTCAGCCTCCCCAGGCGAGGGATTACAGGCTGAGCCACCGAGCCCGGCTGGAATTTTTAACGACAGTTAAATGGAAAAGCATAGAAAATTACTGTAGACATGATAAAATAAACATTTGTATGTTCTTAGACTCAAAGTTTGATAAAAGTACTTTTTCATGTGAAAAAAAAAAAGAGAAGGAACAGACAGAGACCTGGAGGCCTGAGACTGCAGAGCTTCGAAAGGCCCTGGTGCCACTGCTATGCTGGTGCTGAACCCCGGTAGCTCACCCACATCTCTTTCCTCGAGCACTGCGGGATGCCAAGTCCGGGACTGGGTCCAGTTTGCCTTGTATCTTCAGAACCAGGATCAGGGCCTGGCACAAAGGGCCCTCCAGAGGTATTTGTAGTATGAAAGCGCCACCTGTTGGTGCATTGTCTATTGTAGCCAGAGCTTAACGTAAGGGCTGGGGTTGGGGTAGGAAGGTGACAGGAGGTGAGACTGAATGTGGCTGGAGTCAATGCAGGAGCTGGATGGAGGCTCCACCACAGAGTCTGGACTTCACCAAAGGGGATGTGGATCCAGTAGGGTTGTCCCAACATGCCCGGCCCTCTGCGTGGTTGAATAAAGTCTGAGCAACCCCTAGTGCAAGTGGGTGGAGCCTGAGGGCAAGGCCCTAGAACAGCAGAGGAAGAGAAAGGTGTTGAGATCATGGGCCCCTGCTCTGAAGTGACAGAAACAATCCTACTGAGGGAAGCAGAGAGTTCTCCAAATTGGCGGCCTGAGTCAGGAAGAGCATTGCCATCTCCTGGGTCGATTTTGTTTGGGTGTGTGAGTGGGGTGGCAACATAAGGGCCCCACGACCTGCCACAAATACTTACTGAGAACCCCTTTGTGCCAGGCCTCATCCTGGTTTTGGGGATACAAATCGGACCCCATCGCTGACCTGGGATCCTGCAGTACTGTAGGAAAGAGGTGTGAGGGAGCCACAAGGGTATTAGTGCCAGCACAGGGGTGGCACCAGGGTCTTTGGACGCTTTGTGGTGCTTCACTCAACATCACAAGTGAGGGGGATGTTCCCCAGGTATGCAAGGATGGTTCAATGTTAGAAAATCTATTCATGGAATCCATCATATCACTAGACAAAGAAGAAAAATCACCTGATCATATCAATAGACAGAAAAAACATGCACCGAAATCCAACACCCCTTCACTATAAAAACTCTCAGCAAATTAGAAATAGAAAGGAACTTCCCTAACTTAACAAAGAATATCTGCAAAAGATCTACAGTTAACATCATACTAAATGATAGGAACTAGAAGTTTTCCTGCTAAGGTCAGGTTCAAGGCAAGCATGTCCCCTCTTGCCATGTCTATTCAACATTATATGTGAATTCTTATCTAATGCAGTAAGACAAGAAAGGGAGATAAAAGGTATGCTGATTGGGAACAAAGAAATAAAACTGTCTATTTACAGATGACATGACCATCTATGTAGAAAACCAAAATAATCAACAATCTCCCCCATCCTGGAACTAATAAGTGAGCAAAGCAAGGTTTCAGTATAAAGGTTAATAAACAACAATAGGTCAATTGCTTTCCTAATACCAGCAATGAGCATGTAGAATTTGAAGTTAGAAACATATTACTGGGGGAGACACCTCTTATCAACAAGGATGCCTGAACGAAGCCTATTTGTATACCTAACCCTTAACTGTACCCCACAATATCATAATAAAAAATATTGAATAAAAAAAAAGAGACCCGCCTGGGCAACCTGGCGAGACCTCATCTCTAAAATAAATCGAAAATTAGCCTGGTGTGGTAGCGCGCGCCTGTAGTTCCAGCTACTTGGAAGGCTGAGGCGGAAGGATAGCCGGAGCCCAGCAGGTCGAGGCTGCGGTGGCTGGGAGCGGCCACTGCACTCCAGTCTGGGCGACAGTGAGACTCCAACTCAAGAAAAAAAAACAAAACAAAACAAAAAAAGAGAAACATATTACCATTTACATTAGCATGCCCCCAAATTAAATATTTAGGTGCAAACTGAATAAAATATGTACAAGATCTAGATGAGGAAAGTGACAAAATTCTGATAAAATAAATAAGAAAGAGGCATTAAATAAATAGAGAGATAGTCCATGCTCATGGAAAAGAAGATTCAATAGTGTAAAGATGTCAGTTCTTCCCAACTTTATAAATAGATTCTCAGCATTTAATTTTGTGGATTTCAGCAAATTGATTCTAAAGTTTTTATGGAATCGCAAAACAATCAGAACAGCCAACTCAATATTGAAGGAGAAGAATGAAGTTTGAAGATTGACATTACCTGACTTCTAGACTTAACTATAAAGCTACAATAATCAAGAAAGGGCAGTGCTGGTGGAAGGATAGACAAATAGATCAATGGAACAGAATGCAGAGTCCAGAAACAGACCCACATAGATATAGTCAACCGGTCTTTGACAAAAGAGCAAAAGCAAGACAATGGGGCAAAGATAGTCTTCTCAACAAGTGGTGCTGGAAGCTGGGTGTGGTGGCTCACACCTGTAATCTCAGCACTTGGAGAGGTGGAGGCAAGAGGATTGTCTGAGCCCGGGAATTTGAGACCAGTCTGGGCAACTTGGTGAGACCTCGTTTCTACAATAAATCAAAAAATTAGCCAGGTGTGGTGGCTCGTGCCTGTAGTTCCAGCTACTTGGAAGACTGAGGCGGAAGGATTGCCAGAGCCCAGCAAGTTGAGGCTGTGGTGGCCATGAGTGTGCCACTGTACTCCAGCCTGGGCGACAGAGTGAGATGCTGACCGCCCCCCCCCCAAAAAAAGAGAGAGAGCAAAAGAAAGAAAACAAAAATAAAGAAAAGAAAAAGGAAGTGGTTCTGGAACAACTGGACATCCACATGCAATAGAAAATAACCTAGGCTGGGCATGGTGGCTCATTGCCTGTAATCCCAGCACCTTGGGAGGCCAAAGCGAGAGGATTGCCTGAGCCCTGGGATTCAAGATCAGCCTGGGCAACTTGGCAAGACCTTGTCTTTACAATAAATAAATAAATAAAAATTAGCTGGGCATGGTGGCATGTGCCTGTGGTTCCAGCTACTTGGAAGGCTGAGATGGAAGGATCGCCTGAGCCCAGCAGGTCAAGGCTGTGGTGGCCGTGAGTGTGCCACTGCACTCCAGCCAGGGCAACAGAGTGAGACTTCAACTCAAAAAAAAAAAAAAGAAAAAAGAAAAACCCTAGATACAAACCCTACACCCTTCACAAAAAATTCAATTAAAAATGGATCAGAGACCTGAATGTAAAACGTAAGACTATGAAACTCCTAGAAGACAATAGGAGAAAATTCAGATGACCTTGCACATGGCAATGACTTTTTAGATACAACAACAAACGCATGAAAAAAAGATGTGAAAAGCTGGTTTCATTAGCTGGGCATGGTAGTGCGTGCCTGTAGCTCCAGCGACTTGGAAGGCTGAGGCGGAAGGATCGCCGGAACTCAGCAGGTTGAGGCTGCGGTGGCCAGGAGCATGCCACTGTACTCCAATCTGGGTGACAGAGTGAGACTCCAACTTAAAAAAAAAAAAAAAAAGGAAAGCCGGTTTCACTAAAACTAAAAACTTCTCAAGCCTATAATCCCAGCCCTTTGGGAGGCCAAGGCGAGAGGATTGCCTGAGCCCGCAGGTTTGAGACCAGCCTGCACAACATGGTGAGACCTCATCTCTACCATAAATAAAAAAATTGGCTGGGCATGGTAGTGCGCACCTCTAGTTCCAGCTACTTGGAAGGCTGAGGTGGAAGGATCGCCTGAGTCCAGCAGGTCGATGCTGCGATGGCCGGGAGCATGACACTGTGGTGGCTGGGAGCGTGCCACTGCACTCCAGCCTGGGCGACAAGAGTGAGACTCCAACTCAAAAAAAACCAAAAACCAAAAACCAAAAACAAAAAACTTCTGCTCTGTGAAAGACACTGTCGAGAGAATGAGAAGGTAAGCCATAGGTTGGGAGAAAATATTTGCAAAATAAATATCTGACAAAAGATTATTATCCAAAATATACAAAGATAAGAAAATGAACAACCTGACTTAGAAATGGGCAAAAGGCCTGAACCAATATACCACCAAAGAAAGTATACAGAGGGAAGGTGGCATGTGAAAAGATGTTCAACATCCTGTTATCAGGGAAGCGTAAACTCAAACAAAATGGAAAACACTGAACGCTTGTTAGGATGGCTAAAGTCTAGAACCCTGATAACACCAAGTGCTGACAAGGATGTGGAGCAACAGTAAAACTCATTCCTGGCTGGTGGGAATGCGAATGGGTACAGCCTCCTTGGAAGACAGTTTCTTTTTTTTTTTTTTTGAGTCCGACTCTCATTGTGTAGCCCAGGCTGGAGTGCAGAGGCACGCTCCCGGCCACTGCATCCTCGACCTGCTGGGTTCAGGCGATCCTTCTGCCTCAGCCTTCTGAGTAGCTGGAACTACAGGTGTGCACCCCATGCTCAGCTAATTTTTTGATTTATTATAGAGGCAAGGTCTCGCCAAGTTGACCAGGCTGATCTCAAACCTGCAGGCTCAGGCAGTCCTCTCACCTCTGCCTCCCAAAGTGCTGGAATTACAGGCATGAGTCACTGTGCCTGGTGACCGTTTCATTTTTATTTCTTCTTTCTTTCTTTCTTTTTTTTTTTTTGAGTTGGAGTCTCACTCTGTCGCCCAGACTGGAGTGCAGTGGCCGCTCCCGGCCACCGCAGCCTCGACCTACTGGGCTCCGGCGATCCTTCCGCCTCAGCCTTCCAAGTAGCTGGAACTACAGGCGCGTGCTACCATGCCCGGGTAATTTTTGATTTATTGTAGAGATGAGGTCTTGCCAAGTTGCCCAGGCGAGTCTCGAACCCACGGGCTCAGGCAATCCACTCACCTCAGCCTCCCAAAGCGCGGGATTACAGGCTGAGCTACCGAGCCCGGCTCCAGCTACAAGATTTAAAGGAAACATCCTGTGGAAATTGGCCTAAGAATCTTCTCAGACTATGTTCTAGGTCCAATTCACCTCCAATCATTTTTGTCCTTAAAAGTTTTCTCTCACAGCTTCCCTTCTTTATATATCCAGGCAGGGCAAAACATAAACATGAGCTAAAGTGAAAATTTTTTTTTTTTGAGTTGGTGTCTCACTCTATCGCCCAGGCTGGAGTTCAGTGGCACGCTCATGGTCACCTCAGCTTTGACCTGCTGGGCTTCAGCAATCCTTCCGTCTCAGCCTTCTAAGTAGCTGGAACTATAGGCACACGCTATCATGCCCGGCTAATTTATTTATTGTAGAGACGAGGTCTCACCAAGTTGCAAGTTGCCCAGGCTGGTCTCGAACCCCTGGGCTCAGGCAATCCTCTGGTCTCAGCCTCCCAAAGTGCTGGGATTACAGGCTTGAGCCACTGTGCCCGGCCCTAAAGTGAGATTTCAAAGAAGGAAATACAGAAAACATTAGGAGATAGAATGAGCAATAATCTTAATAACATTATGACGGTGATAGGAGAAAGAAGGGAGGTTTAAGTCATCTCTTGAGTACTTGCCTGCCTAAATGTAATTTATCTCTGGTATTTCATCATGCTAATGTATAATTTCACATTTTAAATGGTTCAACAAATGGTTCAATAGATTATAGATCTAGACTTCAAAGTTTATTGCCTCTATTTTATAAATAAAATTTGCTAATGCTTGCTAATGGAGATTGTCTGCAGCTTAAAAGAGACCCTGGGGGGGGCGAGGGGGGGGAGGGCGGCCTGGTTTTTTTTGAGAGCCACAGGTGAAAGAACTGACACTACAATGATTTTTTTTTTTTTTTGAGTTGAAGTCTCACTCCGCCGCCCAGGTTGGATTGCAGTGGCAAGCTCACCGCCACCCCATCGTCAACCTGCTGGGCTCTGGCGATTCTTCCGCCTCAGCCTTCTGAGTAGCTGTAACTACAGGCGCCTGCTACCACGCCCGGCTAATTTTGATTTTTACTGCAGAGACGAGGTCTCGCCAAGTTGGCCCGGCTGGTCTCGAACCCGCAGGCTCAGGCAATCCACTCACTTCGGCCTCCCAAAGTGCTGGGATTACAGGCTGAGCCACCGAGCCTGGCCGATTTTTTTTTTTAAGAGATGGGGGTCTGTCACCCCAGGCTGGAGTACAGTGGCAGGGTCACAGTTCACTGCAGCCTCCAGTTCCTGGGCTCAAGGGATTCTCCACTTCAGCATCTTGTGTAGCTGAGCTCACAGGTGCGAGGCAATGGACAGGCTAGAGTGATTTTAAAAAGGCTCTTTTTAAGGCCGAGGTGGAAGGATCACCTGAATCCAGCAGGTCGAGGCTGCGGTGGCCGTGAACGTGCCACTGCACTTCAGCCTGGGCGAGAGTTAGACTCTAACTAAAAAAAAAAAAAAAAAAAAAAAAGGCTATTTTCTTCGCGCGCCTGTAGTGTCAGCTACTTGGGATGCTGAGGCAGGAGGGTCGCTTGAGACCAGGGTGGGCAACAAAGCGAATCCTCTTCTTAAAAATAAAGGCATGTTTATTTTTCGTCACTGTAGCAGATCCGAAGTAAAACCATCGCTCAAATGTATCTTGATAAAACATGGTAACAAATAAAGACTCTCAAACTTCTCTGTCATTAAAAGATTTGTGATACCCAAGCAATGATGCCTGTATTGTACAATGCTTAGGACACGGTGATAATTATTTTAAACCACTATTTATGGAAAAAATTTCATTTGGCAATTCTCCACCCTTTTATCGTGAGGGGCCTCATGAGCTCCCACAAGCAAGGGGATTAGAACAGTGGCTTGTACGTTAAGCCACCTGTAGTCTTTGGTCCCACCCAGCCGGAACACAGTCCCGGGTCCAGTCGCCCCCTGGCGATCATTCCAGACTTCCGCCTCCTCCACTGGGCGCAGCTGCCGCAGCCCGCGTGGCCTCCGCTGCGTCACATCCGGCTCGTGCGAGTCCGGATTCAGAACCCGCGCGATGAAGTGCGTGTTTGTTACCGTAGGGACCACCAGCTTTGACGACCTCATAGCGTGTGTGTCGGCGCGCGACAGTCTGCAAGTGAGTGGGGGAGGCGAGCTGGCTGCGGCGTGGCTCGCCAGCCTCCCTGCTGGTCTCCTAACCTTGCCTGACCGCCCCGCTGGGAAAGAATTCCCTCAGCTCTACCACAGGTGCCGTCGCTCCTCTGCTGGCTGTTCCCCACACCCGGCTGGGCCCTCCTCAGGGAGGCTCCCCCGTATCTCGGGGGGTGGGGCATCCTCTGACTCAACAGTCCCCGGCCTTTATGGCATCAGGGACCGGTTTCGTGGAAGAAACTTTCTCACGGACGGGGGTTCGGGATCATCAGGTGTTAGATTCTCATAAGGAGCACGCAACCCAGATTCTTCGCATGCGCAGTTCACGATAGGGTTCGCGCTATGAGAATCGAATGCCGCCGCTGATTCGACAGCGAACGAAGGTCCGCTCAACCGCCGCTCACCTCCTCTTGTGTGGCTCGGTTCCTAATAGGTCCCGAGAAGCTGGGGACCCCTGCTCTAACTCCAGTTCCTGTTCCCCTTCCCGCGGTTGTTCCTCCTCCTCGTCCCGGCTCCTCCTCTTCCTCTCCCCGGCTCCTCCTCTCCCCGCTTTTCCGCCTCCATTCCCCGCCTCGGCCCCTCCTCCTACGCCCCCTTACCTTGTAGCTAGGGCTTCCGGCCCGCCTCCTGGGCGCTCCTTACACGTCCTGTGGGCGGCGCAGTCGGAGCCTGGTACCTCAGCCCGCGGAGTCCGCCATCCCGGCGCTTCTGACGCGCCGCCCGGTTTGCTTAGTCCCAGCGCGCTGGGCTGGGGCTCGGTTTCGCGTCCGCGCTGTTCCCCTCCTCAGCGTGTCTTCTCCGCAGGGCTCACTGTCCTCTCAGACCAGCCGGTGAGGCAGACCGAGGCTGTTTGTTGGTTTCCTCCCTAGTTTGCGACTCCCTTTTTCTAAGCCTTTCCTGTTCTCCTTTGAGCGGGACCGGTTCTTTTCCGACTCAGCATGCTGTGTCGCTTACATTACCCGGGGCTTGTGAGGTACCTTGTAGGACCTGGGACCGGGAAAAAGGGATAGTTTTGAAACTAATTGAAGTCGGCCTCAGTGGCAGTAATGCTCCAGTCTGAACACCGAATTTTAGGATTTGTTGTTCCTGCTGTTTTTACAGTAGCCCGTTTAAAAGGCCCGCTTTTTCTTATCTCCTGTTTCAGATCATCAAGAGCCTTGGTTACGACCGACTCATCCTCCAAATAGGTAGAGGAACAGTGGTTCCTGAACCATTCAGCACTGAGTCCTTTACTCTGGATGTTTATAGGTATAAGGATTCCCTGAAAGAAGACCTTCAGAAAGCAGATCTTGTTATTAGTCATGCAGGTAAAGTGCCTTATTATCTCAGATGTTTAAAAAACCATCTTTGATGAACAATAAGTGAATAACCTCTTTGAGCTAAAATAAAATCACCAGAGTAATTTAATGATTGGGAACTTTATTGGAAATAATTTGGTATTTCTAGGTGAGAGGATGAGAAATAATTATTGCAACCCAACTTTACATTAAGAAACCTTAAACACAGAGCACAAAATGATTTACCCAATGACATGTGTAATGATTATCAACTTGAAATTAGTATTTGGGTTTAGATCTGAAGGTATGTTCACCCTGCTAATTGGTTGGATTGGTCATGGAAAAATTGGTTTTGAAATTTTTTTTACTTTTTTACCAAATGTGAGTCTGAAGTGAATGCACTTAAAAACACGCTTGAACAAGAAATTTACAAGTAAAAGTAATTCTTCAATAAATTGCTCTTCAGGGAACCATTATCCTCCATTAATAATAATTTCCTGATGATCTAGTTAATTAGTCTTTTAGTACCTTCAGAAGAACTGCTTTTGAGAAACATTGCAGTTTTGAGTGCTGTGAGGGTGAATGCTTTTTTTTATTCTTTTTTTTTTTTTTTCTAGCGGGGTGGAGGTTCTTACTCTGTCTCTAAACTGGAGTGCAATGGCAGAGTCATGACTCACCACAACCTTGCCCTCCTGGTCCTAGGTGCTCCTTCCACTTCAGCCTCCCGAGTAGTTGGGACTAGAGGCACATGCCACCACCTGGCTAATTTTTCTGATTTTTTTGTTTGGAGACAACGTATTGCTATGTTGCCTAGGCCGGTCTTGAACTCTGGGGTCAAGCGATCCCCCCTTGAAGGCCTCCCAAAGTACCAGGATTACAAATGTGAGCCACCGTACCTGGCTTTCTTGGTTTTTTAAACATTCTATTTGAGGAGAGAAAAGTCTTTAGAAATAGATGTTACCAACAGATTATCATCATCAGTGATAAAGTAATATATTGTTCAAGTCAGGTTTCTAACACTTTAATTAGAGAGCAGCTGATAACTATACTTTTGTTGTTTTGAATGTATAATTGAAAGATCTATCTATAAAGCTTGGTGGAACACCTTGACTTTTTTCCTTTATTTTTATTTTTATTTTTTGGAGTTGGAGTCTTGCTCTGTTGCCCAGGCTGGAGTGCAGTGGAACATTCATGGCCACTGCACCCTCCACCTGCTGGGCTCTGGTGATCCTTCTGCCTCAGTCTTCCAAGTAGCTGAAACTACAGGTGTGCACCACCATGCCCAGCTAATTTTTTTATTTATTGTAGAGATGAGATCTCACCAAGTTGCCCAGGCTGGCCTCGAATCCCTGGGCTCAGGCAATTCTCTTGCCTTGGTCTCCTGAAATGCTGGGATTACAGACGTGAGCCACCATGCCCGGCCAGAGCGCTTTAACTTTTTAAAAATTGTATTAACAAATTTGATTTATTTTTATAGGTGCAGGAAGCTGTTTGGAGACTCTAGAAAAAAGAAAGCCACTTGTGGTGGTTATAAATGAAAAGTTGATGAATAATCATCAGCTGGAATTGGCAAAGCAGCTACACAAAGAGGGGCATCTCTTCTACTGTACCTGCAGGTATACTAGAGATTGATTATTTGATTTCTTGCCTTGGTTTCTCCATAGCTGTTCCTTTTACCTACCTACCCACCCCATCTGTTTCTTTTGCCTTTTATCTTCTCCCACCTAACAAAATACTTTGATTTTTCTCACCTGTAAAACTCTCCCATTTGTCCCCTACCTTAACTGTGATCTTCGTATTGTGTTTCTACCTGTTATCTGTGGCTTTTTCCTTGCCTATGAATGTCTTTTGCATGTGAATGTCTTGAGTATGTGTGTATTTGTTCTGAGTGCACAATTCTTCAAGAATCTTAATTTTTGAATTCATTATTTAGTGTTTTGTTATTCAAGGAGAGCATTTGGTCATTTTAGTTAAGATTTTGCTTTCAGTTACTCTGCTGGAATCCCTAAATGGGATTTATTCATTTATTCAACTATACCTAATATGTAACGGGAACTGTTTTAGGTGCTGTGGATACAGTGGTAAACATGAGATAAAGTTCCTGCTTTCATGTAGCTTATACATTCTAGTGGTAGAAGATTGACAGTAAACAAGTTCACAAATGAGCAAGATAATTTCACATGGTCAGATATGCTATGAAAAAAGTTAAGACAGGGTGATGTCATAGCTGGATTGAAGACTAATTAGATGAGCTTGTCAGAGAGTACATGACATTTGAGCTGAGAAGAATTACAAGGAATAGCCAGTCATGTGAAGGCAGAGGGAATAGCAGTTGCAAAAGCTCTAAGTTAAGAATGAACTTAGAGTTTGGTGTGCTTGAGGAACCGAGGGAAGGTTACTGTGGCAGAAGCATAGCGAGCAATGGAGAGTATAAGATGAAGCTAGTCATAGCTCATGTAGAGTTCTGATTTTATTCTATGTTTAGTGGGAAGCCATTGGACTATTTTAAACGTAGGAGTTACTTTATGGTAAGGAATGTTATTTTCTAGAAGTATATTAGAATTCAGTAAGAACTGATTGTTACAATAAAAGGATGAAAAAAATTGCTGGTTTGTTTTCTATTAGTTCTTCCTTGAAACACTAGAAGCCTGACAAAGGGCCAGGTCAGTAATACCCAGTTGTTTCACTTTAAAACCTATCCTTCTAAGTAAATACTACATAGACTTATTCCTCTCTCTCTATATGTATTATAGTAAATTGAAATTAATTTTTTTTTAGAAAGTAGGATTTATTAAGAAGACAGAAAAGCTCCCATAGTGGGAGGGGGCCTGAGAGAGGTTGCCCGAAATTAATTTTAAAATAAGAAATCCTAGAAGGCACTGGCTAGAACATAATAAGCTTTTCTTTTAATTTTACTGCTTTTGTCTCTTAGGCACTTAGAAAATACTTGTTCATTCATTAAATATTTATCAAGCACCTACTATGTGCCAGGCATTATTCTTGACACTTGGTATACATCAGTGAACAAAAGAGACAAGGATTCCTGTTCTCATTGAGAGGAGGTAGATTCACTGTTTCAGGAGTAAAATTGTTGGTGTCCATCCCTATAATGATGGAGAAGAGGGAATGTCAAGGTGCTCTGTGATACAGATGCCAGTCTTGCACTTCTGTGAGTAATAGGAGAGGCTAGATAATTAAAATTATGTATACTTCAGAAAATGGGCATATATGCCCTTGGGTAGTTGAGATTGGTAGAATCATTTTTAAAAGAGGAATAACCTCTTATCTTCCTAGTTGGTTTATGCAAGTCAATTTTTCCAGGTACTTTTAGTGATATTTTCATTCTGAATGTTAAATCAGTTTTGATTTTAAATTTGTACAGGAAAACACTTATTTCATAAACACACTTTTACTGAGGCTGAAAAGGAAACTGTATGAGTCTCCAATTTATTCATTTTTTTACAGTTTTAGAAGTCTTTTTCCTATATTAATTTCAAGAAAATCACACACAAGAAAACAGTAAGAATCAATAATTAGTTGTATTTTTTATGTTAGGTTAATTATTTATTTTCCCCAAACTTAGGCTGGGTGGTATGTCTATTGTCATTTAAGTGACTAGTTTAAATAAATTTCTGTAGTAATACTTTTGTGTTTACAACCTTATTTCTAGCATGCATGGTGGTTTTATATTGTTTACTTACAGTTAGATTTATGGTAGTCAGTTACTGGCAAAAAAAATTTATTTCACAATCTTCGTGCATCGTCTAGAAGACCTCCTAGCTTATTTTCTTGTCTGACAGATATTACTTTTGGTTTAAACTTTTAAATTATTTTCATGAATTAAATTTGCTCCCATTTAAATCTTCCCAGTCTTTTATGTACCGAATCCTGACTTGTAGCCCACATCTTTACAATTAAAAAAAAATCTTCCCAGCCCTGAGTCATATTACAAAACCATATGAACACGTTTCTCATAAAATAACATTTCTGAAATATTTAATTTGACATAGGCAACAAAGTATCTGCTGAATTTATATTGAAATTTTATAGTACTCTGTGTTGTTCTAATAATCCTAGTATATATACCTGTAATATTAAAATACATAAAAATTAACGTGTACAACTTTTTAAGAAGCACCACTATATCCTTGGAAGATATATTCAGTCATCAAGTGGGCAACAGATGAAGTATGGAATTTTCTCCCATGTTACCTAATATTTTTCTTCTTTTGTTTTAGCACGCTTCCTGGGCTGTTACAGTCAATGGACTTATCAACACTGAAATGTTACCCTCCTGGCCAGCCAGAAAAATTTTCTGCATTTTTGGATAAAGTTGTTGGATTACAAAATAAACACTAAACTCTCAACACTTAAAAAACACCTTCCAAATCCAACTTATGGGATGTGATTAAATCAAATTAAATACATAATACATATTTATAGAATAGTATAAATTAACAAACACCATACATCTATATAATGTAAAGTATATTTTGTAGTGTGCACATTTGCATTTGGGTCCAAATCCTAATTGCAGTTTAGAAAACTTATTAGATTTG
>CAUYQG010023589.1:0-13534 GCA_963574415.1 Tarsius wallacei | reverse complement strand
TGATAGGTAGGTGTCTTGTTTTAATCTTCTGCATATGATCATCCATTTTTCCGCACCATTTACTGAATAGGTTCTCCTCTCCCTAGTGGTTGATGGTGGAGGCTTTGTCAAAGATTAGTTGGTCAAGAAATTGAGGTTTTGCTTCCAGAATCTCTATCCTGTTCCATTGGTCTATATGCCTCTTCTTGTACCAATACCAGGCTACTTTGATTATTGTAGCTTATAATAAAGTTTAAAGTCTGGGAGTGTGATACCGCCCACTTTGTTCTTTTTGCTGAGAATTGTTTAGGCTACTTGTGGTCATTTATGTTCTGTATGAATTCCTGAATTGTATTTCCAGGTCTGAGAAGAATGGTGCTGGTAATTTAATGGGTATTTCATTAAATCTGTAGATTGCCTTGGGTAGGATGGATATCTTAATAATGTTGATTCTAAGACAGTCTGTTTTTGGTAAATGAACAGGCATATAGGCCAATGGAACAGGATAGAGATTCCAGAAGCAAAACCTCAATTTCCCAACCAACTCTTCTTTGACAAAGCCTCCACCACATCAACTGTGGAGAGGAGAACCTATTCAGTAAAAGGTGCTGGGGAAACTGGCTGACCACATGCAAAACATTAAAGCAAAATCCCTATCTATCACCATACACAAACATCAACTCTAAATGGATCAAAGACCTAAATGTAAAACCTCAAACTACAAGAAACTTAGAAAATGTAGGAGACACTCTTATGGAAATTGGAACTGGCAACCAATTCCTGATCAAAACCCCAAGTGCCCATGCCATAAGAGATAAGATAGACAAGTGGGACCTCATCAAACTGAAAAGCTTCTGCAAAGCGAAAGAAACCATCAAGAGAGAGGGGAGACAGCCCACAGACTGGGAAAAAGTATTTGCCAACTGTATGTCTGACAAAGACCTAACATCTAGGATCTACAAGGAACTCAAACATGACAAAAAGAAAAAAACAAACAGCCCCATTACAAAGTGGGCAAAAGATATTAATCGACGCTTCTCAAAAGAAGACATATGAGTTGGCCAGGCTTGGTGGCTCAACCTATAATCCCAGCACTTTGGGAGGCCGAGGTGAGTGAATTGCCTGAGCCCGTGGATTCGAGACCCACCTGGGCAACTTGGCGAGACCTTGTCTCTACAATAAATCAAAAATTAGCCGGGCATGATAGCACATGCCTGTAGTTCCGGCTATTTGGAAGGCTGAGGTGGAAGGATCACCGGAGCCCAGCAGGTCAAGGATGCGGTGGCCAGGAGCCTACCACTGCACTCCAGTCTGGGCAATGGAGTGAGACACCAACTCAAAAAAAAAAGACATGTGAACAGCAGCCAATAGATACACGAAAAAATTCTCACTAGTCATCAAGGAAATGCAAATTAAAACTACACTAACATACCACCTAACTCCAGTCAGGATGGCCATCATCAATAACTCAAAAATCAACAGATGTTGGAGAGTATGCGGGGAAAAGGGAACACTTCTACACTGTTGGTGAGAGAGTAAACTAGTACAGCCTCTGTGGAAAACAGTGTGGCAATTCCTAAAAGATCTAAAAATTGACCTTCCATGTGACCCTGCAATCTCCCTACTGGAAATATACCCAGAAGAACTCAAATCACTCTATAAAAAAGATACTTGCAGATGTGTATTTCTCACAGCATTGTTCACAGTAGCAAGAACATGGAGCCAATCATGCTGCCCATCAAAAGAGGACTGGATTTTTTAAAGTGGTAAATATACACAGTGGAATATTACACAGCCATAAAGGCCTTTGCTAGGCCTTTGTCATAAAGAAGAACAAAATCATGAACTTTGCAGCAACCTGGATGGACTTAGAGTCTATAATACTGAGTGATCGTTCACGGAAACAAATAACTGAGTGTTACATGTTCTCACTCATAAGCGAACCTTGAACAATTATCATAATACTATAAGAAAAGGATTGACAGTAGCAGGAAACTGCTGGGAGGGGAGTGGGGTGGTGGGATTGGCAGTAGTGTGAGTCTGCCTGGGAAGAGGGGACACACCTCATCAACAAAGGTACCTGCATAATGAACATTTGTATACCTAACCCTGAATTGTACCCCATGTCTTTAAAATAAAAAAATTAAAAGTTAAAAAAAATGTTGATTCTTCCAATCCATGAGCATAGAATATTTTACCATTTGTTTGTGCCATCTTTGATTTCTTTGAGTAGTTTTTGTTGTAAAGGTCTTTTACTTCTCTGGTTAGGAAGATGCCAAGGTATTGCATTTTATGTGTGTGCCTATTGTGAATGGGATTGTGCTTTTTATTTGGGTTTCTGTTTGTTTTTTATTGGAGTGTAGGAATGCAACTGTCTTTTGCACATTTATTTTATACACTGAGACTTTTATCAGTGCAAAGAGGTTTTTGACAGATTATCTTGGGTTTTTTAAGTATACAATCATGTCATCTGCAAAAAAGGATAACTTTACTTCCTCTTTTCCTATTTGTATACCCCTGATTTCCTTCTCTTGTCTAATTGCTCTAGCTAGGACTTCCAATACTATGTTGAACAGGAGGAGTGAGAGTGGGCATCCTTGTCTTGTTCCAGTTTTCAGGGGAAATGGTTTTAATTTCTGTCTATTTAGCAGTATATTGACTGTGGTTTCTCATAGATGACTCTTACTATTTTGAGGTATGAGGTATGTTCCATCTATGCCTAGATGTTCGAGGGTTTTTATCAAGAAGGGGTACTGGATTTTATCGAAAGCTTTTTCTGTGTTTAATGATATAATTTTGTGGTTTTTGTTGTTATATCTGTTGATGTATTTAATTACCTTTATGGTCTTGTGGATGTTGAACCAGCTCTGGATCCTGGGGATGAAGCCTACTTGGTTATGGTGGATGATTTTTGAGCTGTATTGTTGGATCCGGTTTGCTAGAATGTTGTTGAGAATTTTAGCATCTATGTCCATCAAGGATATTGGTCTGTAGTTCTCTTTGTTTGTTGGGTCTTTACCCAGTTTGGCTATCAGTGTGATGTTAGCTTCATAAAATGACTTGGGGAGAGTTCCATCTTCCTTGATTGCACGGAATACTTTCAATAGTATTGGTATCAGCTCCTCCTTGTATGTGTTGTAGAATTTTGCTGGAAAGCCATCAGGCCCAGGGCTCTTTTTTTTTTTTTTGTAGTAGTAGTAGTAGTAGTTTTCTTATGACATAGTCAATTTTCTGGGTTGTTACTGGTCTATTTAGGGTCTCAATTTCTTCTTGTTTCAACCTGGGGAGGTTGTGTGATGTCAAAAAGTCCTCCATTTCATTGAGATTTTCGAGTTTTTTCCATACAGGTGTACGTAGTAAACTCTCATAATCTTTTGATTTTCTTCAGGAGCCGTTGTGACTTGATCTTTTGCACTTCTGATTGTGTTTATTTGGGCTTTTTCTCTCCTTTCTTGGTCAGTCTAGCTAGGGTCCACCAATCTTGTTTATCCTTTCAAATAGCCAACTCTTTTTTTGTTGATTTTTTGTATTATCTTTTTGTTTTCTATGTCCCAAATTTGGGCTTTTATTTTGGTGATCTGGATTCTTCTGCTGAAGTTAGGGTTTTGGTGATCTTGCCTTTCTAGCTTCCTTAGGTGATTTGTTTAGCTGTTAACTTGTGATCTTTCCATTTTCTTCATGTGTGTCAATAGAGATATGAATTCCCCTCTTAGGACTGCTTTCATGGCATCCCACAGATTTTGGTAAGATGTTTCTTCCTTTTCATTTGTTTCAGGAATCTTTTAATCTCTGTTTTGATTTCCATGTTGACCTAGGAGTTGTTTAGCATCATGCTGTTTAGTGTCTATGTCTTTGTGGATTTGGGGGGAACTTTGTTGGTGTTGATATTTATTTTTCTTCCACTGTGGTCTGTGAAGGTGAATGGCAGTATTTCAATTTTATGAAATTTGTTTATGTTTAATTTATGGCCAAGGATATGGTCGATCTTAGAGTACATTCCATGTGGTGATGAATAGAATGTATATTCCATGATTGTTGAGTGGAGTGTTCTGTAGGTGTCAATTAAGTCCATTTGATCAAGCATCATGTTGAGGTTCCGGATCTCCTTGTTGATTTTTTTGCCTTGATGATCTGTCTAGGATTGTTAGTGGGGTATTTAAGTCCTCTGCTATGATGGTGTTAGAGTCAATATCTTTTTTTAGTTTACCTTGAAGCTTCTTTATGAAAGTCAGTGCTCCAATGTTGGGTGCATATATGTTTAGGATGGATATTTCCTGTTGATGGATTGAACCTTGTATCATCACACATTGACCTTTCATATCTTTTTAAATTTTTAATAGCTTAAATGATATTTTGTCTGTTATTAAGATCACAACTCCTGGTTTCTTTTGTGTTCCATTCACCTGAAAATTTATTTTCCATCCCCTTACTTTGAGTCTGAGTGGACTTTGATGTGAGAGTTTATCCTTGTCATGAGGTTCTTATAGAGTTTGTTGCTGTTGCTGCTGTTTGTTTGTTTATTTCTTTGTTGTCTTTATTTTGACATTGGGGTTGATTCATGTGTGTTTTCTGTCTTTTTCCTGCACTCTTAGGAAAGGCATAGTTGTTCTTTTTTTCTTTCTTCTGTGTTTAACATGTTCTTAAGTATTTCTTGTAGAGGTGGTCTGGAGGTGGTGTAAACTCTTAGGTATTGAATGTCTGGGATTTTGATTCTCCATTGCTGATAGAACTTAGCTTAGCTGGGTATGTAATTCATGTTTGAAATTGGTTATCTTTGAGAACTTTGAAGATTGGACTCTAATCTCTCCTAGCCTGAAGTGTTTTTATAGATAAGTCTGTTGCTATTCTAATTGGTCTTCTCTGGTATGTAGTCTGACCTTTCCTCATGTCACCAAATCCCTCAAATGAGAGAGCCTGCTTCTCCCATGGTTCAAACAAAAGTCCTGAGTTGGGTCCAGTTAGACATACTTGACCTGATTTGGGTCACATTCCTCTCCTTAAACCAGTTGCTGTGACCTGAGTGATGGAAATTACCAATTGGATTAGTCTCTGGATTTGAAAGTGGAGTGAACTTTCCAGAAAACATGGGCTGCGAGTGGGGAAGGGTAGCCCCAAACAGAAGTTTTTGAGGGCTATGATCAGGAAGGGGTAGTCAATGTATATGTTGACATCTCATTGTTGCCTCCTTCAATCTTGGAGACCTGTTCATGAGCTGGACTATGATGCTGCAAGGTAACTGATTATTTGAAATGTCTTCCTCATCTTGAGCCAAAATCCACATCCCCATAAAAATGACACATTCATCCTTGGTTACACATAGAGAACATGGAATATGTTGTGTCCCCTAAGTGTTCACCCATTAATATATACCGGAGCTATTTATCTATTTTCAACTATTCAAGGCTTAGGGATCCAGAGGTAGACAAGAGATGAAGTACTCGTTATTGGAGCAGTTGTACCCAAGGGACAAGAGACACAGTATGAACAAGCAAAGACTAAAATAAGCAAGAAAATTATAGCCATTGGCTGTGTTTCCAATTTGCATGTTTCCTATATTGTATAGCCTTGGTATAAGGGTCTTCCCAATGCTGGCCTCTCTCTGCCTCATCTTGGGCTCCTCCACATGGACAGGGTCCAGCATGTAACCTAAGTCATCCAGTCAGATGCTTACTCTCTCTGGGACTTGGGCAAGTGCCAAAACTGTGAAAGGAATATTGGGAGACATTGGTAACATTTGCAGCAGGCATTTCCTGTATCCTGCTCATGCGTGCATTTCCCTTAATTTCTACCCAATCTCTAACACTAAAACTCATTTATGTAAGCAAGATCCTTTTTCAATTAATATAACTTTGGCTTAAGAGAGCCAGTGGTAGTTTCTGCTAGTTGATATCCAATTCCCTGACCAGTACAATGCAAATTATTTCCTACATGAGTCACCTCTTGTCTAGAACATACTGTGCTAGTATCTTCAGCCTTTTCTTAAATCGATTGGTTTCCAGATTATTCTCCATCTCACCCTCTGGGCATTGTAACATGAATATAACTCAGAAATAGCCCCCACACTTTCTCTAGAAATGGGAGAAAGGTGTGAACACAAAATTTTAAATATATTTGATTTTCCTATTATCTGTTCCAGAACATATTATAAGATAGATCATTTGCATCATGCAGGCAATAGGTCTTTATATTTTACATTTTAAAAATTGATATTTTCATCAGATTATACTCAGAGATTTTATTACACGCCTGAAGGGGCATGAAGAAATGGGGGAAAGCCTCTCTGAGGACAACATCAATTTTAAAATTTTTCCTTGTATTTCTCAGAACAGAAATCAACATGTAATATTTGTGTTTCCACTCTACTTATCTCCTAAAACATGTTTGCGTGGTTTGGAGAAATTAGACCAAAAAAAAATTTATTGGCTTACATTCCTGAGAGTTGAGCAGTTCAAGCATTGAGGGACAGAGACTAAGCAGCCTCCTTGGCGGCACTGTCTCTTGAATTCAGGTTTTGCAGGTGATGCTCATCTGCCTGGGACATTGTCCTTAGCCCAGCCTGTCCCCTGCTAGGCTGACTCATCCTGCCATTTCTGGCTCAGGGACCTTTCTCTGTCATCCTAGACTAGCTTCAATACCCGCAACACCATGCCTTTCCCTTCAAGATGATTTTCTCAGTATCTATCCTTAGCTCTTGCCATGAGGTTAAGGAGAGTGTTGGTCACTTCCAAATCCCCAACATCTAGCTATGTTTCAGGCACGTAGCAGGCTCTCAAAACCTAGTGCACTGAGTTGAGCTAGTAGAGAAAGATGCAAGGAAGAAGAAAATCCATAGATGACAGAGGGCTCCAGTCTGTATATGCTCCAGGAGTAAGAGTCAAGGAGGCCAGATTGGAAGGCCCCAGTTTTCCACTGCAAGCCCACTCTGCTTCTGAGAGCAACTTGCTCTGCTTCAGGTCCTTAGGCTTCCATCCTTTACCGTTCCTCTCCATGGGGACCAACTCCCCACCAGGCTCTCACTATGATCCTGGGAAAGGCCCAGACCTACAGTTCACAGCCAAGCTCTTTCATTAACCAGGCACATGGCCTTAGGGAGGTCACTTAGCTTCTGTGAGCTTCATTTCACTTACCTGTCAAAAAGGCAGATTGCATAAAAGGACCTCAAATGTTCCTTCCACTTCAAAACTCAGCCGTCTAATTAGGATAGAGTTATGGCAGAATTTTTCATTAAACCCCAATCTATGTAATGAAAATAAAACCAAGCACTGCAACTCTCAAAAGGGAGCATTGTTTTTTTTTCCTATTCTATCTTGTCAATTATGACAGCAGAGGGGCTGCACCATGCCCTTTTGGGTTTGAATAAATGCTGATTGTGTTGGTATGTTTTCTGTTTCTCCCTCGTTTCTTTTTTTCTTTTTTTTTTTTTTGAGTTGGAGTCTCACTCTGTCACCCAGACTGGAGTGTGGTGGCCACTCCCGGCCACTGCAGCCTCAACCTGCTGGGCTCCAGCGATCCTTCAGCTTCAGCCTTCCAAGTAGCCAGAACTACAGGCATGCACTACTACGACCGTCTAATTTTTGATTTATTGTAGAGATGAGGTCTCACCAAGTTGCCCAGGCGGGTCTCGAACCCGCGGGCTCAGGAGGCAATCCGCTCATCTCAGCCTCCCAAAGCGCTGGGATTACAGGCTGAGCCACCGAGCCCAGCCTCCCTCGTTTCTTATTACTGATGAAAAATGCAGGTTGGACCATGCATATGTAATAAGGATTTGTGTTTTTTGGAAAGAAACTGTAATGATTTTTAAACATCTTCTTTAGAAGTTTAAAACATCTCCTCGATTTTCATTTTATTCAACATAAACTGCTTCCTCAAAAAACTGCCCATGTGTTTACCAGGTGGGCTTATGAAGACCAAATAATCACACAAACATTTTCTCTTCTGCAGAACTTCAAAGGAGATTTGAGAAGACCCTGTAAAAAAAAGAGATGGTAAGACCATTATTAAAAGAAAAAAACAATCTGGGAAGTCAGTCACTAATCAAAAAATAAATTACAATGCCAAAATTTTACTCTAAAACACTACTGAGATACATTTTTTGTTTGTTTATTTGTTTTATGTCTATTTTTTTGTTTGTTTGTTTAGTTGGCGTCTCACTCTGTTGGCCAGGTTGGAGTACATTTGCACATTGGCATGATCACGGTTCATTGCAAGCCTCAACCTCCTGAGCTCAGGCAATCCTTCCATCTCAGCCTCCCAACTAACTGGGACTACAGTCATGCACCACTATGACCAGCTGATTTTTTTTTTTTGTAGAGATAATGTCTCACTATGTCGCCCAGGCTGGTCTCAAACTCCTGGGATCAAGCAATTCTCTTGTCTTGGCCTCGCAAAGTGCTAAGATTACAGGCATAAGTCACTGTGCCAAGTCAAGATGTATTTTAAAACACTTTATAAGGCTATAATCATTTTCAAGGACTAACACTCTGTTCCAAGTGAGGTTTTGGAAATTTAATTCACACAGTTACATGGGTCACTAATGTTTCCCCCTGCCATGCATTGAAAGCAAGAAATGGGACCAAACCTCAAATTTCCTATGGCTATAACAAAAAAGCCATAGGAAAATCACATCAGGACTGAAACACTTTACGACACCCACCAGTATTTTTAAAAATTTATACGGAAGTATAATAACATTCATACAGAAAAGTACAAAAATGGTAAGTAAAGTATACAGCTTGATACATTTTTTACAAAAAGAACACCCGCTGTCAAAAACATCCACAGCAAGCAACAGAACACCGCTAGTGTCCCAAGCCACCTGTTGTGCCTTGTTCCAGACACTACCCTCTGCTAGGGGATTCCTGAACAAGGTGACAGAGGAAAAAGTACATCTAAGCTGAGAATGGCAGAATGAGTGGGATTTAGACAGGGAAGAACAGAGGACAGGTGTGTGTGGTGGTGGGGATAATGTTCCAAAGAGATGGAACACTGAGTGCAAAGCCTGACTCCAACAATGTGAGTTAAGTTTGCCTGCTTTTGCATTTTACACAAATGAGATCACCTGGTATGAATTCATTTGTGCCTGGCTTCTTTCGCTCAACATTTTATCCGTAGCTGTCAATCATTCATTCCCATTGCTAGTTTCTGGTGTGTGAATACACCTCAATTTGCTTATTCACTCTGCTGTTGTGGACATTTGGGTCATTTTCAGTTTGGGATTATTACAAATGGAGCTCCCCCACCAGTTTTTTTTGCCAGAGGGTTAGATATGGCATGTCATATGGGTCATTTGCCTTGTAGTTCCGAAGATAAGAGAATCAATGGCTTAAAACCAATAATAAAGCAGTGGTTGTCAAGTGATAGTGAGCAGCAGAACCACCAGAGGGCTTATTGGAGCACAGACTGCTGAGCTTCACCTGAAGAGTACCTGACTCCATAGGTCTGCAGCAAGGCCTGAGCATTTGCATTTCTAGCAAAGTTTCCCCAGGGATGCTGAAGCTGCCTGTGCAGGTGCCACACTTGGAGAACCCCTGAACCAGAGAGATCTGTAAAGCATTGCCTCTGTAGGACAAACTATTATCCAAATCATACCAACTATGATGATTGGCACAGGTAGCCTCCAGAAATCCCTAACGCCCAGACTTATTTCAAAGCCTCGCCAACTTTGTAGAGCTCTTCCGCAGAAAATTATTTCCGCCTTTCATCGGGGAAGGAGATCATTCAGGCTGCAAGAAACAGAGACCTCTCTCAGGTTCCCTGAGGTGACTCGACTTTTATAAGGAGAAACTGGGAGCAAAGAAACCTGGAAAATGATATGAGCCACTCAGCCTGGCCTCATACAGTAGTGCTTGCCAAACTTAATGAGTAAATGAATACCCTGGGGATCTTTTAAAAATGGAGATCTTGAGTCAGGAGGTGGAAGGTGTGGACCACTACTCTGCATTTCTAACAAGCTCCCAGGTGATGCTAATGCTGCAGATCCACAGACCACATGGAGTAACAAGGTTGTGAAGAATGGAGCATCCTTCATCCCTGTTGCAGATACTATAGCAGTGCTGAGTTTCTGTTGGCGGCATTGAGGATCCTGTGGCAACCCAGGAAGTCTTCCAAGCGCAGATGCAACACCTGCATCTGTGCTTGTCTCTATAGCTCCCAGCCCCCATTCCCTCACCACTGCCTTTTCTGCCCCATGCTTCACACTCACTGAGGGCTTCCCCTGCTTTACGCTTTTGCTCACTGCTTTCTCTCCACTTTTGTGCCCCTGGACTGTCTACTGATTTTGTGTGATATTTGCATTCAAATTCTCCCATAGAAAAGATCTGATTGAGTCAGAATATTATCTTTTCTGTATAAGATGTTTGTGTTGGGCAGAGTTCTTGACTTAAAAGGCCAGATCATATATATTTTTAAGTTAGGTACCAATCATTGGCTTCATTAGTTATAGTCTGAGAAACAGGAAGCTGGGGTACAAGAATGATGACCTGTGTCAGTGGTTCACAGCTTTGGCTGCACATTAGAATGACCCGTGGGTATTTTTTAAAAACCCAGCCCAAGGCTGAAACCATGGAAATTCCAGTTCTATTAGTCTAGGAGGAGGCCCAGGCATCAGTATTTTCTATAAGCTTTTTGGGTATTTCTAAATAATAGCCATTGTTGAGAGTCACTGACTGTATTGAGTTCCTGAGATGACTGTAACAAAGTACCACAAACTAGATGACTTGAAACAACAGAAATTTATTCTCTCATAGCTCTGGAGACTAGAAGTCCAAAATCAAGGTGTTGACAGGGATGTGCCCTCTCCAAACCCTCTAGAGGAGGACCTTCCTTGCCTTATCCGGTTTCTGGTAGCTCCAGGCATTCCTTAGCTTGTAGCAGCATAATTCAAATCTCATCTTTCTCTTCACCTGGCATCTACTCTCTGTGTGTGTGTCTGAGTCCAAATTTCCATCCTCGTATAAGAACACTAGTCATGTGGCATTAAGACCCACTCTAATTGTCTCATCTTAACTTGATTACATCCGCAAGTACCCTACTTTCAAGTAAGATCACGTTCACAGATACCAGGTGTTGGAACTTCCACATGTTATTTGGAGAGACACGTATCCTTGGGGAGACCCACTGACCGTTATGCAGAAAGCTTTCAGAAAGAGGTTGTGGTTTAAGCGGTTATGCTAAGAGTATTCTGAAGGGGGTAGAATAGGTGACTGTCACCTTGCATGACCCTCCCACAAGTCCTTCTCACATCCCCTCCCACCTACCCCAAAATGAAGCCATCTTGGAAATCGGTAGTCCCAGTTTTCCTGGCTACCTTTGAAAAAGCCACTCATTCCACCCACCCTAACCTCAACACTCAGGAAAATAAAACTCATAATCTTGGCACTTACATTTGGAGGGTGATCACCCCTACCACCCTAATTTATCTCAGACCTATTTACAAAATTGCAAAGAGATTGTATTTTGCTATCATATAACTAGCATGACATACTTTGTAAGAAAATCACAACTCTTTGTAATACCAGAAAAAGTAGATCAAGCCAAAATAAAATTTTTATGACCAGAGAAACCTGGTTTGTCAGGCTTATTCCATAAATGATGGGGTTTTACAATTTTGTGGGAATTATGCGCTACACACACTAAAACAAAAACATAATGTGGACAGATTCTTCATATATCACTGACACTTTGGCACACTGACATTTAAAGCATTTGTAAATTATCTGGAAAGTGCAGGAATGTTCTGATATTCCCTGGGGACTGTGTGAATAATACTTCATGTGTAACTACAATCACCACCCTCCACTTTTAAGTAATCAGTTATGTAAGTAGTGGCCCAAAGCTGATTCCAAAAGCCTCAATGCGATTTTGGTTTAGAGTTGATTGGGCCACAAGCGTACCCAGTTGCCATGAAATCAGCACTTACAGGACAAAAGCAAGTTTTAGCTGTGACTCTGGACAAACAACATACTCTAAATGTTTAGTAGTTACTAAGCAATCTGGTCCCGCGTACACCATCATTGCCTTTTGGGAGACCTTTTAATATGGTGGTCATCCGAGCACACCCAGACAAATCCCAACTTAGCTACTCACTAACTGTGTGCCCTTGAGCACGTCACCCACTGCCTCTGAGTCTCGGTGTCCTCAGCCAGAAAACGGAACTCATACTGCCTTTCTCACAGTGCTGTTCTGAGTATAAACTGAAACAATAAGTTAAAGCGCTTAGCAGTGGCTGCCAACACAATAGACACTTAATAAATATTAGCTATACTTATGGACTGTTTGTATTCCTCCCCCACCCAAATTCATATGTTGAAATTCAAACCTCCAATGTGATGGTATTAAAAGGTGAGGCCTTTGAGAGGTAGTTACAACACGAGAGTGGAATCCTCATGAATAAGATTAGTGTCCTTTGAAGAAAAGACACTTATAAGAAGAGACCTTTATTTAAAATAAATAAAATTTAAAAAAAGCTTGCTGCCTCTTTCGACTCTCCACCATGTGAGGACAAAGTAAAAGATGACCATCTGCAAACCAGGAAGTGAGCCCTCACCAGACACTGGCAAATTGATCTTGCAAATTGATCTTGGACTTTCTAGCCTCTCAAACTGTTAGAAACACATTTCTGTTGGTTAGGCAACCAAGTCTGTGGCATTCTATTATAGCAGCCTGCACTGACTGGGACAGCTATTAATAGCTATCGTTATCTCTGAGGTAGCAGTCACCCACCATGTGTTCACATAATTTATGTCTGTAATACAGAGTATCCAGTTATCCAAGAAGAAGTCCCCATGTTTCTCATTCTTTTCTACTGGACTAGAGTTCTATTTTCACTCTCTGTGATGACCTTCCAATCCTTTTTCATGTGTCAAAATCAACCAATCATAGGTTATGAATTACTTGCATCCCATAATGTACTAGGAACTGTGAGAAATATAAAGAAACAGAGAACATTAGCCTGGCCTCAGAGAGTTTGCAATCTTGTACGATCAGAGCAAAAGGGAGGGATGAGTATATCCAATTGGATCAAAAGAGATTTCATGGAAGAGACATTATTTGAGTTGAACCTTAGAAGAAAAAAAGAGTGGAGGCTTGGTGGGGAGTGTATTCCAGGCAGAGAGAACATCCAAAACAAAATTTTTATGACCAGAAAACTCTGGGAGGTTTATTGGGCTTATTTCAGATTACAGAAAGCAGAAACAACAGCAGTATTAACCCCCCAAAAGTATTTCATATTTTAAAATTCATATTTTAAGAAGTAGATGAAATATAATTTTAAAAAGCAGAAAAAATGGTACAAAAATACTACTTGAAAAGAGCCTAACTGGGGTTTCTCAGCATTGAATAAGGACAGAAGTTCACAAACTAAAATATACTGACAAGCACTCAGTAAAATAAATTTAGTTTCTTTAAAAAATTTATTCAAGCCGGGCTCAGTGGCTCAGCCTGTAATCCCGCGCCTTTGGGAGGCTGAGGTGAGTGGATTGCCTGAGCCCGCGGGTTCGAGACCCGCCTGGGCAAGCGAGACCTCATCTCTACAATAAATCAAAAAATTAGCCGGGCG
>CAUYQG010023588.1:0-23868 GCA_963574415.1 Tarsius wallacei | reverse complement strand
AGAGAGAGAGAGAGAGAATATGAACATGAATATATTCTGCCCCTGGAACTTGGCTTAACCTTGTACCTGTGAGAGTAGTATGCCATAGTGCAGCAGTTTTCAAAGTATGGTTTGTGGAACCCTGGATATTCCTAACAACGTTTTAGGGGTCCATGAGGTTAAAACTATTTTCATAAACACTAAGATGCTATTCAGTATTTTATGTGTTGACATATATGTGTGAGGGTACAGAAGCTTGGTAGGTCAAATTGTTGGTGTCTTAGCATATATCAAGGCAGTGGAACCAAAGAGTCCTAGACATTGTATTCTTCACAGTCAAATACTTTCAGTTAAAAAATGTACTAGTTTTGCTTACAAATGTCATTGAGGAAGTAGTAAAAGTTATCACATGGATTAAATCTTGATCCTTGAGTATGTCATTTTAATATTACTTTGTGACAAAAATGACATGTTCAAGTACTTCTGCATATTGAAGTACAATGGTTATCTTAACAAAAAGTACTTGTACAATTGAGTTATGAGCTTAACTATCGCACTGTTCATGAAACAATTTTTTAAATTGAAACTTGAACTTCTGGCAAACAGGTTATGGTTATTCAGACTCATATTTGGCTAACATTTTAAAAAATGAGTGAAGTATGCCTGTATCTTCGAGAAAAACTGTTGACAACATTTGTTTGTCAGTGACAAAAAAGAGCCATCAAGCTGCTTTAATCGATTTTTTGTTGCTACAAATTATAGGAATACTGGAGACTGGGTAATTTATAGACATATGGTTATTGCATTAAATCTGTAGATTGCCTTGGGTAGGATGGACATCTTAACAATGTTGATTCTTCTAATCCATGAGCATGGAATATTTTTCCATTTGTTTGTGTCATTTTTGATTTCTTTGAGCAGTGTTTTGCAGTTTTTGTGGTAAAGTTCTTTCACTTCTCTGGTTAGGAAGATGCGAAGGTATTTCATTTTTTTGTGAGGCTATTGTGAATGGAATTGTGCTTTTTATTTGGGTTTCTGTTTGTTTATTTTTTTGGTGTATAGGAAAGTAACTGTCTTTTGTACATTTATTTTATACCCTGAGACTTTGCCAAATTAAATTACCAGCAGCATTCTTCTCAGACCTGGAAATGGCAATACAGGAATTCATATGGAAACTTAAATGATCATGGTTAACCAAAACAATCCTTAGCAACAAACAAACAAAAACAAAGTGGAAGGTATCACACTCTCAGACTTTAAACTTTAATATAAAGCTACAATAATCCAAAGAGTCTGATATTGGTACAAGAACAAGCATGTGGACCAATGAAACAAGACAGAGATTTCAGAAGCAAAACTTCAATTTCTCAGCCAAGTCATCTTAGACAAAGCCTCCACCACCAATCACTGGATAAGAACCTATTCAGTAAATGGTGCTGGCAAAACTGGCTAACCACATGCAGAAGATTGAAACAAGACCCCTACCTCTCACCATACACAAAAATCAACTCTAAATGGATCAAAGACCTAAATGTAAAACCTCAAACTATAAGAAATTTAAAAAATGCAGGAGACACCCTTATGGAAATTGGAACTGGCAGCCAATTCCTGGTCAAAACCTCAAGTGTCCATGCCATAAGAGATAAGATAGACAAGTGGGACCTCATCAAACTGACAAGCTTCTGCAAAGCCAAAGAACCATCGAGAGAGTGGGGAGAAAGCCCACAGACTGAGAAAAATGTATCTGGGATCTACAAGGAACCCAAATGTGCCGGAAAACAAAACAAAACAAAACAAAACAAAAAACAGCGCCATTACATAATGGGCAAAAGATATGAATAGACACTTCTCAAAAGAAGACATATGAACAGCCAACAGATATATGAAAAAATGATCAGTATCACTAGTCATCAAATAAATTCAAATTAAAACCACACTGAGATACCACCTAACTCCAGTCAGGATGGCCATCATCAATAATTCAAAAAAACAACAGATGCTGGAGAGGATGTGGGGGGAAAAGGGAGCACTTTTACACTGTTGGTGGAAGTGTAAACTAGTACAACCTCTGTGGAAAACAGTTTGACGATTCCTAAAAAATATAAAAATTGACCTCCCATATGATCCTGCAATCGCCCTAGTGGGAATATACTTAGAGGAACTGAAATCACTCCATGTAAAAGATACCTGCACACACGTTTATTTCAGCATTATTCACAATAGTAAAAACATGGAACCAACTGTGTTGCTCATCGAAAGAGGATTGGATTAAAAAATGTGTTACATATATACAATGGAATATCACACAACCATAAAGAAGGACAAAATTATGAATTTTGCAGCTAGTTGGATGGCTTAGAGTCTATAATAGTGAGTGACCTCTCACAGAAACAAAGAACCGAGTATCACATGTTCTCACTCATAAGTGGACCTTGAACAACTATTGTAATACTATAAGAAAGGAATCGGCAGCAGTGGGAAACTGCCAGGGAGGGCAGGGGTAGGATTGGCAGTAGTGGGAAATTGCCAGGGGAAGAGGGCACACCTCATCAACAAAGGCACCTGCATGATATACATTTGTATACCTAACCTTGAAGTGTACCCTGCATATTAAAAAAAAAAAAGACATAAGGTTTATTTGGCCCATGATTCTGATGACTGGAAGGTTCAAGATTGGGCACCTGTATCTGTTGAGAGCTTCAGGCTGTTTCCATTCATGGCAGAATCTGAAGAGGAGCCAGCATGTCAAGAGATTACATTTGAGAGAGAAACAAAAGATGGGGAGGTTCCAAACATTTTTTAACAACAAGCTCATATGGGAATGATAGAATGAGAACCCATTCACCCTTGAGGAAGACCATGGATCTGCCTTCTATCAGGTCCCATGTTCAACATTGAATTTCATCAACATCAAATTTCAACACCGGGGACAAACATTCAAAACATAGCACAAGCAAAAACAAGAATTTTGAAAAATATGTGTCTTTCATGGTGAATTTTCCCAATACTAAAAACTTTCTAGTAAGATGGTAGTTATATTAATCAATTTTTTAACATTGTATGATAAATTATTTCAAGTTTTTTTTTAGGTGACGAATAACTTGAAATTACAAAGCCATGCATTGGTTAAAGATCTATTCAAATTGCAAGAGAGTACAATGGGTTTTAACAAGGCGGTATAAGAAGTTTTCTCATATTGTTTTATACACCACATTGCAAATAACCTTTAAGAAACCATCACTTGTTGAGTTTTATTTCTTCCTGAGGAAGAGAAATTAGTGGATCAGGGAAGGGTGAACAAGGAGTTTCAACTCTATCACATACATTATTTTCTAAAATTCTATTTCATCTGATATTACTAATAATACATAAACTTTTTGGTAATTTCCTTTTTTACCAACTTTTTATTTATTTGGTTAGTCTTGTAAATCTGATTTTGATTCACTTACATTTTAAAATTTTTTATGTATTTTAGCCATTTTACTGGTTCTATTTCACTTAGTGTCCTTTTTCATCTTTTTGATTAACAAAAGCTTTCTTGATGCTTTCATTTTTCCCCCGTTAGCTTGCAATATAAAAATTCTTTTTTTATTTTCTTAGTCACTACTATTACATTTCTAAATACACATTTAATATAGTTTAAAAATAATGATTAAAGGTACTTAGAATCAATTTCTTCCTACAAAAATAAAGCAAGGGAATTAGCATTTCAAAATGTAGTTATCATGGAATTTTATTATTCATATGTTTAAATCAGCGAAGTATAATAATACTAGCTTTTTAAAAAACGTTTCTTACACCCACCAGCTCAAGGTAAAAATACTAGCATTTTTCTTTTTAAAAAAGTTTTTTAATAGATTTGCCAACTTTTCAAACTAAGTTATTTAACTTATTTACTCTACGTTGCTTCTTTCATTCAAGTTTTTCTTTCTACATTTATTTACTTTTTCACTGTGTATTCTGAGAAGTCATAGTCCCTCCCCTAATCCTTTCATCTTGTTCTTACCAACTCTAGGTGATCTTTTCTGTTATTATTCTGTATTTCTGTTTCCATATGTCTTGTGTTTCTTTTTGCAAAAATGAACACACACACACACACACACACACACACACACACACACACACACTTTTTTCCAGTCTAACAACAAAGAAAACCCTGTATATTCTTTATACACTTCTGTGTTTTTTCAATGTAACTACACATCCTCTAAATCACTTTGTATCAGTTCATAGATATCGTTTTCAATCTTTTTTTAACAACTGTGTACTATGAATTTTGTAAGCAAATCTTCTTTAAGCAACTTGTTTTCAATGGATGGGCATTGAGGCTATTTCTAATATTTGATATGATAAAAGTTACACCATGAATAAGTTTGTGCATATATTCTTTTAGTTTATTGAAGTGTATCTTTAGGATAAATTTCCAGTAGTGGGATTGCTGGGTGAAATAATAAATGCATATATTATGGTTTGCTATCTCTTTTACCTCATAATCTCTTGCTTTAAAAAATTAGCACAAGATTGTGTAGTGTTTTTTGAATTTGAGGATTTATGTTTTAAATTTTTCCTAAAAAGTTTGTCATTATTTTTTTGACTATTACTTTTGCTTATTCTTGAATTTATAGTTTGTTGGAGTTTTTAAAAATGACAACAGCTTTTTAAAAATATTTTTGAGTTTATTATAATTTTGTACTGCATTTTGGGTAAGTTCATTAGGATTATTTTCTAATTTAATAATTATCAATCATGTCAATTTTTTAGTGTCCTACTAATATTACTATTCTATATCACTTACTCCATGTTTTTTCAGTGACTATCTTTTTATTTTCTGAATTTTTATTAACAATTTTTTCATATTTATTAATATTTGATTCAATCTATCTCTTTTACCTCATAATCTCTTGCTTTTTTAAAAGAAAGCTATGACTGTCATCATCTCTTTCAGGCTCTTAAAACATATATTTTAAAATTATTTACAAATTTTCTAATATTTATACTTCTCAAGACATATATTCTTCCATTTGATGAGAAATTTGGCTGATTTCCATAATGTTATGTTTTTTTGTTTTTTTTCTGGCTATTTGTTGTAGCTACCCCTGAGTAGAAGTTTTATTTTTATTTGCTGCTCTCCTTGTTCTCCACCATCCTGGCCATGCAGTTCAGAGATGGTGTCACTTAAGCCCTTTGGGTTTCCAAACTAAACTTTGTCTTATGTTACAAACTGGGGCTTCATCATGTTAAGATATTGTAGAAGCCGTCTTTGGGCCAGCATGCAGCAATTACTCAATCTCTCTTTAAGTCTATAGAATGTATTAGTAGCATATACCTCATAGGAGTATTGTGAAGATTCAACTTGTAATATATGTAAATAATGTAAAACAATGACCACACATAAGAAGCACTGTATACACATTTGCTATTGTTATAATCATCATTATTACAATCAGTGGTATATTGCTGGCATATGTTGGATGTTTCACAAGTGGATGCTGTGTTTATTATTATGATTCATTTTCTTTCTGGTGCCTTTCTTTCAAGCCATGTACCTTTTAAAATTCCTATTACCACATACTCTCTCTGTTCCTTTATGAATTATTCTCAAGAAGACAGATTAGGTGTTTTCAGGGGGCTCATTTCACAACATTTTTCTCTTCCAGAAGAAAAACTCTTTCATATTCTTTAATAATATTCTGTACTGAATCAAAACTTCCTTACCCTGAGAGCCAGCATAAGTCAGAATCTGGGGATCAGCTGGTGAAAGAAGCAAATGAGAGGCAGGTGTTGGGAGTTGGAGATGGATTCTTTACTGGCCTCATATACCTTGAAGTAATCACTTAGTGCCTGTTTTATAATTAGAACTTGATATAAGTTTCATCAAGACAAGTTGGAATCAGAGAATTGAAAATCAAATATATGGCCTTAGTAATAGTGCTAGGCTAAGAAGACACTCAGATGAATTACAGTATACCAGAGAACAATGGGGGCAATAATTAAGACACTAAGATTAACTAAATAGCAATCAGTCTTCTGGAGTTCCAGTTAAACTCTCCTACCCCTCTATGTCTATTTTTCCTCATGAGTAAAATGAAAATGATAGTAATATGGTTATTTTGAATTAAGATATTCAAGGCATTTGGGAAAATGACCAGTATAAGGTAAGTACTCAATAGATACTATTTTCTTCCATGGATCTTGGCCCAAAAGAGGACCTTGAGAAAAATATAGGGTCGGGAGAGGAATTCCAGGGATAATGGTTTTATTGATGAAAAGCATACACTGTCATAGTGATTCCCTTATGCATAAGACTGCAAAGTCACAAGATGATTGTATAAGATTAAGATGAGAAGCTGACCGGGCATGGTGGCTTATGTTTGTAATCCCAGCATTTTGGGAAGCCGAGGTGGGAGGATCGCGCCAGCCAAGGAGTTCAAGACCAGCCTACGCAACATAGGGAGACCTCATCTCAACAACAACAACAACAACAAAAGTAGCTGAGCCTGGTGACACATGTCTGTACAATTACTCGGGAGGCTGAGGTGGAAGGATTGCCTAAGCCCAGAAGTTCAAGGCTGCAATGAGATGTGATCATGTCATTGCACTTCTGTCTGGGTGACAGAGTGAGACCCTGACACAAAATATAAAACAATAAAATAAAAAAAGTAAAATAAAATAAAATAAAAACATAGACATAAAGTGTTGAAAAGCTGGCTGAGCAGAATACTGCTTTCTGATCAAAGTGTATAATACAGATGTACTCCCAATGACAGGAAACTTTAAGGAGGGCCATTATCTGGTGCTGTCCACATGTGGTTGATCTCTGGAATTTTTATCTTAATCTCCACTTTCTTTTCCTGGGGTTGGCTCTCAAGGTCTAAAGTTGGAAACCTCTTGTGTGTTGAGACAGTTTTTCTTCTTTCCAAACCATAAAAATAATCATAGCCAGATTATACCAGATGGTGGGAGAAAAAGAGGAGCCATTGAAATCAGTGGCAAATGGGAAGATTGAAAGAGATATATTCACAGAGTCCCTGCCCAGCTCTTTTGAGGATGAGTCACACAGCCCTTTCCCTTGATTACAATGTCATTGGGGGCAAACTGTTTTGCCATTCTTTAAATTCATGACACAGAGAATTTTGTGAAATATTTATGAATGCCAATTTTTCTATGTGAGTGAAACCTTTTCATAGAATATATCTGATAGACTGTAAATTTTAATATATAATTTACATATCTCCAATGGTAAGTTGAATTATCTTAGGGTTTTATATTTTTGGCACTTTTAAAGTTTTCAGCATCAGAATTTAGTTTGGCTTGTACAACAGTGAGTTTGCTTTCCAGTTGGAAGGCATTACAGAAGGAGATTATGTGTAAATCAGTATGACAACATTGTATGCGAAGAAGTATCTTGATGAATGCTTGAAAGAGTTAGGTTTAAATAATTCCCTAATTTGTAGCTAACTTTAAGGTTTCCAGTACCAAGATGCCAAAGTCATCAAGTACTTTGTATGATACAGATCCAATATCCTCATTCAAATGTGAGTACACTTTTGAAGTCTAAAACCAAATGTAAATACTTTTGGATTGACCAAAACAGAGTTAATCAACCTTTTCAAACCTCCATGCAATTGATAATGCTGTTGAAATTCAGTATCCCTCCTCTAAATACTCTGAATCCCAGATTGTGTTTTTGAAATTCAATAACTTAAATGACAGCCAAATGGATTTGAAAATACCCCTAATGGCCACCAAAATTTCATGTTGAAAAATAGAAGTTAATGTTTCTTACTTAAGAAGGGGAACCAAAACAATTTCTTTTGGCAGATTTTGCTTTAGCACATCAACTGAAGAACCTGATGTCTTTGCCAAAGAAATATGCAAATATATGTTTGATTAAATAAGATGAAAACTTTATTGCTGAGATATGGCTTTTCTTTCCAGTTCTAACCTCATTCATTTCATGCTCACTGAACCAAACCTAACTAAGACTCTATGACTTTCAATAGGACAGTAATCCTCTGCTTCTAAAGCAAAGTTTCAGGGCCGTGAGCTCTCTATGAGTTCAAGATAGTATGGATGAGTGAACCTCCTCTCACTCTCTGATATGTGTGAGGAGATTTTGGAGGTGGGGTTTGGGCATGGATATGTGCAGAGGGAGATTCTTCACGACAAACAACAAAAATCCATCCTGTCAAAATGTCATGTGCCGCTGCTTTATCACCATGATTACACTGAGGTTTTACTTTAGAGTATCCTGGATTTTAAATTGAAAGTCAAATATAATTTGCCACAGGAAGCATGAAGTGAGTGACTAGAAAGCTGCTAGCAAGGCCCAGCATGACAAATCAGTGTCTCTAAGATAATGAGCCTCTGTAGGTGGTGGGTCACTGGGCTGCAGTTGGGTGGTAGAAATAGGCTGGAATGGCCCTGAGTGAATGAAACGCACAGGCCACGTATTCCCAATTCAAATAATGTGATGGCTCCACCAGGCCAACACCGTTCAGTTCCTTTTGTACTTGAGAATAGCAGCACTATTTTAACTCTTGTGTTTCTGTGAAAACTTGGGGCAGATATAATGTAAAATCAACTACTGCAGTGTAAGAGAAATGAAGTCTGCCTTGAGAAACAGAACTTGAAGGATGCAAGCTAGTATTTGCTGAGTTCTTAACTTGTGCCTGGAACTGTGATAGGTACTTATTAAGTATTTTCTTATTTAAAGCTCACAATAACTTTCATTATCCACATTTTGCAGATGATGAAGCAGAAACTGTGAGAAATTAAGTGACTCATAGAAGGTCAAACATGTAGAGCCATGCGAGGAAAATTAACCTTCCTGGGTCTCTGCTATGTGCGCCTATTGTCTTCTGTGCCTGGTATGCACATATACGGTATTTCAGGTTAGTTTCTTACCACATCCCTTGGAAGTTGTTGTTAGGATTGTATCTTATGTATGTATTATAGAGGAAACACCTGAGGCTCAGAGATAGTAAATACATTGACCCAAGTTGAAAGAAGTCAGTTAGTGCCAGAATTAAGCTTTGAATCCAACTTTGCTAGACTGCAAAGCCTGTGATCCTTCTACTGTTATCTTATGTTCAGTAAGGTAATTTGGTAAGTTGAAAGATGAACTGATTTTCAGACAGAACCTTCACTTTCATGTCTGTCCTGGGAATCACTGCTAGATTCCTTCTGGTTCTTTCTGTAGGACTGCATCATCTGTTGCATCAGGCTTTGATAATATGCTTAACTTGATCCCAATGCAGTGATAAGACATGTTACAATAGCCATTTCTACTAGATATTCCCTCAGGTCACCTAGGAAGGCAGGCTGAAGCACTATTCTAATTTTTGCTCACTCACCGACCACCTTCAATTTCTTCTGGCAATGCACACATTTAGGTTGTTTAAATGTACACCATTCATCTACTTGAGGTTCAAAGAGGATTTGCAGTCTCAGGATCAGTGCTGAAGAGATGGGGAGTGTGTGTAATTACCTGGTTCCATGTAAGTCACTTGAAAGTCTTGGATATGTGTCAATAAGGATGAGTGCATTCTGTTTGCTGTGTGCCTTGTAGGAAGCCATCTTGGAACACAGCACATAAGCACAAATCTTCTTAATTTTGGTAGCATCTTAGTGAAATTTGTTCTGGTGCTGAGTGCGATGGGTTCTGCTTCAATCAGCAGGACTTTTTTTTTTTTTTTTTTTTTGTCTAGGAATCTTTAAAAATGTATCTAATGACGGGTACAAAGCTCCAGTAATAAAAGTAAGGAAAGACATGAACTTGTCATTGCCTGTCCCTTCACTTTCTTTTACCAAACTGAGTTTCAGCAATTGAGGACTCAGAACATGCCCCACTAGCTCCTAAAGGGTAGCATGGGAAGCTGAGAGTTCCACACGTTAGACTCAGAGAGCCCTGGGCTCACCCTGGACTTCTGTACTTCCTTGACTGGTTGAATTCAAATATCTTAATAACTCCCCTGAAATGTTGTTTCCACATCTTACCCCCTTCTTAAAGGTTAAGAATCAGCACAACACATCAAAAGCAGAAACATCTAGCAAAAGACAACATGTATTAAAGGCTTAATGAAAGCTTCTCTTGTTTGATGAAAGCTTTCCTTGTGAACTGTGTGACCTTAGGCAAGTTCCTCAACCTTTCTGAGTCTTGGATTCCTCTTCTGTAAAACTGTGAAAATAACACCTACTTTATATGGTAGTTTTGAGGATTAAATGGCATGATCTAAGTGAAGTAGCTGGTACTGTAAGCATTCCCTTCTGACAGCTTTTATTGTTAAAAGGCTTTCCAGTTTAAAGTGGAAAGGGCTCAGATAGAACTGTTTATACTTGACTTTGGCAAAATTATTAACAATACATTCTTCACTCACAAAATGTCCCCAATAAATTCTGTGGTCACTCTAAACCTAAGTAATGTGTGAAGAGGAGACTGATCCTTATAGAAGAGAAGATCATAATAGCAATTCATTATCCATAAGTACTGTTATAACTAGTTCGCTATTATGAGGTTTTTGCTTGTTATTATTAAGCAGATAACTATCTGTGAGTTAGAAACTAAAAACACAAAAAATATGTGGATAGAGGCTTTCTTTCTTTCCTTCCCTCTTTTTTCTTTCATCAGTGTCTCACTCTGTCACCCAGGCTGAAGTGCACACAGTTCACTGAAGCTTTGACTTCTTGGGCTCAGGTGATCCTTCTGCCTCAGCCTCACGAGCAACTGGGACTACAGGCATGCGTCGCCGTACCCAGTTCTGACCGTGTTGCCCAGGCTGATCTCCAACTCCTGGGCTCAAGTAGTCCTACTGCCTCAGCCTCCCAAAGTGCTAGGATTACAGGCATGAGCTACTGTACCTAAGCTAGGCAGAGGTTTTGATGAGGTAGTTTGTTCCTTTGCTCATTTCCCACTTATTAGCATTTCCTTTTCTTTTTTCCCTTTTTATTTTTTATAGCTTTAGGGGTGAAAGTTCAGTTTTGTTACATGGATATATTGTATAGAGGTGAAGTCTGGGCTTTTGGTGTATCCATCACCCAAATAGAGTGCATTGCACCCATTAAATAATTTCTCATCCCTCACCCCCTCTCACCTTTCTGAGTCTCCAATGCCTATTATTCCACTTTCTATAGCATCCAGTCTTCAAGAGCTCAGGACTTTCATGCTGCCCTCTGGCTGCCCCAGGTCACCTCTTACTGTTGGCTCTAAAAGAAGGCCCATTAAGTGTCCTGGCTGCCTGGACACCCTTCTGCACACACCGGTGATTCTGAAAAGACTGGGCTTCTCCTCAGCCAGCCCCTCATTCCCAACAAGCATACCTCCCTTTATTTTTGCTGTGATGCCAGGAAACCTTTGAAAAGGGATAGCAATGGTGGCTCAGCGAGCTCAGCTGTCTCACTCTAGGCTCATACTATACGTCCAGAAATGTATGTATCCTTGCTTTGAGATGAGGTGAGGGCAGACAGAGGAATATATTCCCAAGTCTTGAGTCTTCCTCTGGCACTCTCCCCTGTCTTCCCTCCCTTTGCCCCATCTTCCACTCTACTCCACCCAGTGTCATCTCCATCTTTGGAGGAGCAGGTGAGAAACAATATGGTGGCCTTTACTGCTCTCGTGAACCACCAGACTTTGAGGAGGATCTGAAGGGAAAACTGAGGAGAGCTAGAAGCATCAAGAAGAACAGGTTTTTGTTTTGTTTTGTTTTTTTCATTCTCCACAAACTCTGACCCTCTTCCTTTTCTTTTCAATTCACTTTCAGCTTTCTCCTAAGGAGAAGAGAGATAAATCAATTATCCTAGGGCCAATTTTTATTTCCAATGAGTATTGTCTTACACCAGTATGTAGCCTTTGATCCAATCTTCTGGAATGTAGGTCACCTTTCTCAGAAGTCACTGTGTGGAACTGGTAAGGGCAGAAAAAGTTACCTCATTATTTTATGTGATTGCCCTGAGTAAATAGTCTCAGATTGTGTTACATGGGTAACTAGCCTTTCCTTTAATTTCCTTCAGCCCACTAGAGATTAGGTAGTACATTTTTAAAAAAATTATGAAATATATTTCAAAATTGTAAAACAATGTGTAAGTACATTATAAATTGGGGGTTGTCAACCATCTTTCTGAAAAGGTCCAGATAATGAATAGCTGAGACTTTGAAGACCAAGTCCACCTCTGCTGCATAGTTTCTTCCTCCTCTCTCTACCCCTCCTTCTCAACGAAGCTTTAAAAATGTAAAAAAGAAAAAATTCTTAGCTCATGGGACATACATAAGCATCCCATCACTCAGATTTGACACATCGGCTGTAATGAGCTAATTGCTTATATAAAGGACAATAATAAAAAGACACCACAGTGCCCAGTTTATAAAACAGAACAATACTGGTAATATTGAAGTTCACTCCATGCCTATCATGATCACACCCCTTTTCTTTCCTCTGAGAGCTAATCACCACTTTAAATGCTGAGTGTGTCATTCTTTTGCTTTTCTTTATAGTTTACCTCACACCTGTGTCCCTTAACCATAGTTTTTAGTTTTTCATGTATGGGATTCCATTTTATGAATATTTCAGAATATATTCGAAAATTGTCACGTAGATGCTATTTGGATTCGTCTCAGACTTTACTATTACAGAAAATGCTATTTTTTTCCTTTTTTAATGATACCTCATACACAATAGCTATACGTTTATGGGGTATATGTGTTTTTTATGCATATGGACAATGTATAGTGATCAAATAACTGGAATATCCATCACCTCAAATATTTATCATTTGTGTGTGTGTGTGTGTGTATGTGTGTGTGTGTATGTGTGTTGGGAACATTCTGAATCGTCTCTGCGAGCTATAGAAAGCATTATTTTGTACATTCTTATGCATAGTATCTTGCTATAACTTCTACTGAGTCTTTTTTTACTGTTCGGTAAAAGTAAAAATGTGACAGTATGCAGAGAATATATAAAATTGGTATTACACGTGACCTTTCTCAGAGCTCTCATGTTCAAACTGCAAGTGACACATTTTCTTTATGAGGCTGCGCTTACTGATTAGGTACGATTTCTGGGCCTACTTTATGGAATATATCCATGTTTATCTTCATAATCCTGAGTTCAGTAGAAAACTATGCTTACCTGCTACAGGTCTGGGGAAAGACAATTTCACCATCTTCGGATCACATGGTGAATCTGTCTTCTGTCAGACTTCCTTCTCAGTCTTCATTACCTGTTCCAAGGATGTGCCTTTTCCTCAGGTGATGGAAAGGGAAAATATCTACTTCCTTTCAGGAAAATCCTACCTTATAACCACGAAGTGTGGATGAATATGTTGGCTCTAAGGGAACAATTAAGTAATTGCCTAGAATGGAAAAATTCAATCTTAGAGTGTCCTAATATGTCTGGCCTTGGATAATATGAGATGTTTAGGCCATACGGTGTTATTACTTGGTCTGGGTTGAGTTATGAACAAGCCCAGTCTGACTCTTTTTCTTTTTAGTTTCTCCTGGAACATGAAATGAAAAACCACAGAGACATGACTATCCCTTTTTTTTAGTATCCATTCCCTTGCTGCATTGTTTTTAATTGTCACTGCTATATATGTTTTAGTATTAGACAGGGCATGTGCCTTCTTATTCTTTCTTTTTTTCAATATTTATTTTAAACTGTGGTATCATATGTTTTGGGGATAAACTTTAGTCTGCTATTTCATTTTAAAAATCCATCATCATTTGTATGTCACTGAATTTATAAATTTATTGTCATTATATACTTTACTTTTTCTGTCTTTTCCCACATGGTGGATCTGTCTTCTGTCTCTTGACAATTAAGCTTCTGTGCCAGGAGTTGTTTTCTTTATCTAATATTATAAATCTCTAAGTTGGAGACTGAGGATTGCCCCATTAAGAAGGTCTTATGGAAAATGATCAATGCTACTGCATTAATCGACTTTGTCCCCACCATTTTGCTGGACCAGGGGGGTTGGATTCATGTAATCAGTTTCTCTCTAAAAGCTACTTGTTTCTTCTTTCCAGATGACTGGAGGGGGACCATGTTTTGCCAGGATGATTTGGCATCTAAATCCCTGCAATCCATATAGTAAGTACATATTGGATCAATTTTATGTTGTCATGATTCCTTAGACAGTCAAACCTATCTTAATAACTTTAGCTTTTTTCTAAATAGAATTTAATTTTGTTAAGTCCAAATTAATACTATTCCACCCCATCTCATGCACTTTGTTTCTTTGACATTCGCTGCTTAAAAAATTATGGAAGAATGTGAAGATTTGTGATCTAAACCCTGGGATAACACAGTCATATAACTTAGGAAAACCCTTTTCTCTAACAACTGGAAAGTAGAGTTCCTACTTACCTCAGCTCTTGCTCATGCTTGCCTCTCATGCATTTTCTATCACGAAGATAACTCTTGCCATGATTGACTAAAATTCAATTCTATATCAAAATAACACTAATTAAGAAACAGATGTGAATGAAGAAAATACTGATTTTTATATTTATTTTTCAAACGTAAGATTTTTTTGTATTAACAAACATGTCTTTTGGATTTGTTCTCACCTGGTATTGGCAGTAATTTAAACACCCAATTTACCTCAGCAACCACAGAATAGGCCAGTACCTGATATTATAGCAACTACATATGAAATTCCTTCCAGTGTAAGAGCTTATTAACATTTAAAAAGAACTAGATCCATTTATACTTTGACTACGGAGTCAATGCCTGCTGAGCAGAACTCACTGTCTGTCATTCCCAACCTTTTCCCCTCTTTTGCATTTACTGAAGTCCTTAAATATCAGCAGCACACTAAAAGTTCTCACATAAATGCACCAAATGAAATCTCATCTTTAACTCTAGTCCTCCCAACCCATTTCCCCTGTGTTCAAATAACATTGAGGGACTAATTTTCAGTGAATTGTCAAAAGGAAAGGTGACAGTCCATTTAGCAGTCAGCTAGTTGCTAATTAGTACTCAACTAAAATGCATCAAAATTTGAGTACTCCCAATTGAACATTTTGAAAGATAAGCTTTCTACTAATTTAACTCTGCTGTAGGTTGAGCCCTAATTGAGTTTTTTCACAGCAAGATGAGCCATGTTGCAGCACTTTCCTGTATTGATTTTTAGCCCAGAGCTAAAATGCTCACCTAATATGTCATTTTTTTTTGTCTTTGATTGTCTGCTATGTGGAGTACTTTGAGACTGTTGCAGAGGGTTGTCACACTCTGACACAAGAATTAAAAATAACTTCCTTGTATTTTTTTTGAGACCTTCATGTTTTAAAAAATATTGGGAAGGTAGAAGACAGTATAAACATGAGAGAAATATAATTGTTCTGAGAAGTGGATTGTGAAAGTGACGATTTGTCAACAAGAGATGCTGAATTTGGTATGGTCTTCCCAAAGATAGTTATGCTCCTTTTCAGACACTGGTGTAGTCAAGCTGAGGACTGTAGCTGTCACCGGAACAAGACACAACACTATTTTTGCAGAATCATACATGGCTTGACAGAACCTTGAAGTCATTTTACTCTGAAGAGTTGGATTAGTATTACACTTTTCCCAGAGTCATATCTAAGCAAAAACAAACAAACAAAAAGAAAGAGGTAACATTTTTAAGCACTTACTATTAAACACTTTTTCAAATAGATTATACACAATAATAACCTTGAGACAGAGGTGATGGTGTGCCAGAGAGTCTGGATTTGCATCATGTGTTCTTTCCCCAAATCTCGTGCTGTTTCCTCCATTGCACACTGAACGCTCCAATTCTTAGTGACAAGAAGTCCAAAAGTACTAATGATATCTTGGAAGAAAATAGCATTGTCCTATTTTTTTCAAAAGAAAAATAGGTCAAAATGAATCTTCTAAAATCACTGAATTGTAACTGTTCAAAGGTTTTTGAGCAAAGTATGGAAAGGCACAGACTGAACTAGCTTTAATGAGGCTAAAGTGACCGTGTAAATCTCATTTGCCAGCAATACGGTATCTGATCTGGGAAAGTTGCATTACTGTCTTGTAGCTTTGGTCCTTTCATGCCATAGCTGCTGTGGCAACATGGTGGGTGAGGCTGAGAAGTCAGGGCTTTTTGGATAGTTAACGAAGTCAGTAGATATTTTATAAGAGTTGGATTGAGTTTCTTTAGCACCTCAGGGTTGCTAGAATAGGTACCTGGGGAAGGAAAATGTAGATCATGTAAGAGGCAAAGTCTTTGGAGACTGAGAAAAGAAACAAACTTTGCACCTTGGTCAGTTGTCTACTTCCTAATTTAGCCTCTGGGTATCTTTGAAAGAGAGAATAAAGAGAAAATAGGATCTCAGAAGCAGCTGGATTTAAATAATAGGAGCACACAACTTCCCTTTCCTCGACCTTAGTCTTCCCCACAGAAAAGATTTCTCTGGATCTGAGAATGAAAAGACCTGTATTCTATAGTTCTCCGTAGACATTGAATAAATTCCTTTACTTCTCTGTGGTTCTGCTTTTCCTTTATTTAATAAATGGTTTCAACTACATTATCTCTATTCAGTTTCAGCTATATTATCTCTATTCAGTTATAAACTGTTGTGATTCTCATTTCCCATTAGAATGTGATTCTCCAAAGAGAACAGTGCATGCTGCTAGCACAATATGTAGCATACAGTTGGTACTCAATGAGAAACGGTCAACTAAATGAATGAATGAATGTTTTTTGGTCTGATTTAGTCTTTTGTGAGTTTCCCATTTGCAGATCTAGCACTGTTCATTGCATTAGATTCAAGATAATTGTTGATTAAAAAATTCCTAATTCCAAACTACTTGTGTATAGTTTTCATAAATGTCTACAGGTGTCAACAGCATAATTGACTTACTGTTATACATGATATTGACAATACAGGACTTTAATCTGTCATGATCTCCAGCTCTATCACTAGGTATGTATCTAACAGAAATGCATGGCCATCTGCCTCAACAGACATGTATAAGCGTATTTATAGCAGGTTATTCATAGTAGTTCTAATTCAAAGTCCATCAACAGCAGAAGAGACTAATACATTATGGTGTAGTCATATAATATGGCAGTAATGAAATGAACAAACTACAGTTAAAAACAAAACATGAACATCATAAATGTAACTTTTGTTGAATGAAAGAAGCCAGATACATGAGAATCCACGCTGCATGATTCTATTTATATGTAGGTCAGAAACAAGCGCAACTAAATTATAGTGTTTAGAAATACATTCTTCCATGGAAAACCTCTAAAACAAAGTAAGAAAGGGATTGATCCTAAGGCATGAGTCTGCAGAGGCCTTCTAAGGTGCAACATTCTACTTTATGACTTGTGCAGAGGTACAGGGGAATTTGCTGTTTCTGTGCCTTTCTATAATGTATGTGGGATTTCACAATACATTTTTTTTTCTGTTTGTAAGGAATGCAAATAAAATTCCAGACCTCTAGTAGTAGGTGCTTCATACATGGTAGTTACCTAATAAGCATTCTAGCTCCCTATTTTCCCCCTGATTAGCTCTGCACACCTAATCTCAAAAAGCAATGAATAATCTTGGTGTGAATGCACAACCCAGACATTTATTCCCAGGAGAAAAGTTGCGTAGCTCATTAGCAGATTGCAAAGGCAAAAGGTGTTCATTCCTGCCTCACCTGATTGCCTCTTACACCAGCACCAGAGTTGTCACACCAATGACTACGTGTTTCAGAGCCAGCGAGCACTCCAGCGCTTCATAATTACTGAAACACATGTGCTAAGTCACTTTTTGCTAAGCCACAATGAGAATTCTCAGTGTTCAATCGCCCTCAAAATTTCTCATCTCTTCCCTGGGGTGAGGTGCTTTGGTTTAGCAGCTGCACATGGGGATTGCATTTAAATCATTTAAGGTCTGGAGTTCAGTATCTCCTAAAAGAAGCCTCTCTTCTTTTGGCATTCCTCTTCAGGCACACCTAGGTTTTTTTTAACATCCAAGTGAGGGATGCCCTCCTAAGGGGGAGGAAACCTTTGAAAACGCATTAACTCTTAAGTATACAGGTGTATTTCATGACGCCAACTGCATGCCTCTTCCCAGACTGTTAATCACTCCTTGGCAGTAGCTCTTTTAAGTCATTAGTTATCAGCTTCACATTTTAACAGCAAGAGCTGTAACACAGTACGTCAGGTGGGTAGATAGCTAAGGGCCTAAAGAAATTGCAGAGCAGAGCACATGAAAAAGTAGAGGCCAATTTTACTTTTAGATAATGTAGCCTCCATGCTATAATAACCTCTCTTTCTGAATTCCTTCAGCTGAATTGCTTGTTTAGGTGGCTCAGGTTTTCATGAAACAATTAGAGTTATACCTTTGGATATACATTTCTTCAGAATCCCATCGCATTGACAAACTCATGGTCTTCTATAGTTGAAGGATGTGAGAACCTTTTCTGAAGGCAAGTTTTTGCAGAGAGATAAGACAGATAAACCGATGGTATTTGTGCCTAAAGCACAAGAAAAATATTTTGAATACCCCAAACAAATTTCACAATTTACCGACTGGGCCAAGGCCTAACTTGATTGTTAATTCCAGAAACTCTCATTATTCCAGCTGTGTTGTAAGTACAAGATGTCAATTTCAGTTAGCTCAAAATTAAAACAGGAATTTGGGACAGTTGAAGAAGACATGATAACAGAGACAATCAGATTGAATCAGGTTTAGCCTTTTATGCTTTAAAAGTCTTATTGTCAGAAAGGACTGTGTAAAGGTTAAAGAGAAAGCTCCCTCTACGTTTTCCAATGATAGAAGTGAAAGACTTCACAATGCAATATATTTTGATAAATGTCTGTCAAGCACCTACTGTGGGCCGAGTACACACTGCTATTTTAAAAGGACTTCTAGAATGGGTAGATGAGTCTAAAGTACTGCATTGCATCATTAATCAATATGAACTGAATACATAAGGGCTGTGAGATTGTGCAGTACTAGACACCACAGGCCTGTGGGGAGTTTGGACGGAGATTGTCAGAATGCACAGAGGAGGCTGGACTCTCCCCAAAGTGAATCTGCAGGCCTAGCTCCCAGCGTAGACAGATAGCTCATTCATCTCTGGCGACGCTGTCGGGTATAATTTGCCAGTCCCTGAGACCCCCTATTTTTTTTTTTCCCACAGAGCAACTGCAGCTGGTGAAAAATGACCCACTATAGCTAGTGAACATTTCCACCTCTTTCCCTCTGGCTTCCTAGGGCTGTGACAGACGGTACCCCAGCAGAATCTATGCAGCTCAGCTGCCAAGGGGGAGCGCCATCATGATGGTCTTGACTTCAGATCTGGGGCTCCTACTCTGTTTGTTCTAACCACTCCTCATTCAACCTGGGGAACTACGCACAGTCAGAACTTGGCAGTAAAAGTTGTTGGCTAAAGTACTGGAGAGTCATTTACCGCTAAAGTTGTAAGTCCAAATGGGGCTTGAGGGTTCGTCCTTCTAAGTCAACCTTTGTATTTCAGGTAGAGAGAATCTGAGATGTGGAAATGTGAGGTCATACTACTAGTCAGTAAGGAGCTAAGACTAGGGCCCATGAATCTTGTCAGTGCTATTTTTATTCTGAGTGCATTCCTCACTCTATCAGCTCATGTGCTTACTGGTTACCTACATACTGAAGAAAAAGTTATATAGATGTCTACTTTTTGGAAACTTTCTGCTTAATACTTTAGTTTCCTTTAATATTTATGTTAGCTACTATCACTGATCGTTGGTGTATTGTATTATGAATTCTTGGGCATCTTTAAGTATATATGTTGTTTGTTTCTGACCAGATTACCTTATGCCAGAGTGAGTTTCAGAGACCACATGAAGTGATAGAAAGGGCTTGGGTTTTATGGCTTAACATACCTAAAATGGAATTCTGATTTCTCATTTGCCAGTTGTATGATCTTTGCCCATCTTTCAAAAGTAAAAGTTTTGAATTTTTATGAAACACAATTTATCACTATTTTAGTAGTTTGCTTTTGGTTTTCTGTTTAAGAAATCTTTGTATAACCCAAGATCATTAAGATTTTCTCTTAAGTTTTGTTTTAGCAATTTAACAGTTTTAGCTCTTACATTTAGGCAATTCATCTTTTTGTAGTTAATTGTTGCGGATATTGTGAGGTAAAGGTTGGGGTTTATTATTTCTGTTTTTATACCGATATCTAGTGGTTCCAGCATCATTTGTTTAAAAGATTATTTTTTCTTCATTGAATTACCTTAGCACCTTTGTTGAAAATCATAGGACCATAAGTGTGAGTTTATTTTTGGATTCCCAACTTACACCATTGCCATGCTGTCATGATTGCTATAGCTTTGTTTTAAGTCATGAAAGCAGGTATTAGAAATACTCCAAAACCGTATTTTTTAGTTTTTGATTGCTTTCTGGCTATTCTAAGTTATTTTCTTTTTTCACATAAAATTTAAAATAGGTCAGGCGCAGTGGCTGAAGCCTGTAATCCCAGCACTTTGGGAGGCTGAGGCAAGAGGATTGCCTGAGCCCACAGGTTCGAGGCCAGCCTGGGCAATATGGTGAGACCTTGAATCTACAATAAATAAAAAAATTAGCTGGGCATGGTAGCACATCCCTGTAGTTCTGGCTACTTGGAAGGCTGCAGTGGAAGGATCGCTGGAACCCAGCAGGTCGATGTGCCACTGAACTCCAACCTGAGCGATGGAGTGAGACTCCAACTCAAAAAATAAAATAAAATAAAACTTGTCAATTTCTTTTTCTTCTTCTTTATTTATTGATTTATTTTTAAGATAGCTTTAGGGAGTACACGTAGTTTTTGGTTACATGGGTGCATTGTATAGTGGCAAAGAAATTTTGGCTTCAAGTGTAAAAATAGCAAAATCAGCAAAGCTCTTTAGGATATTATTGGGATTACATTGAACCTATGTATCCAGTTTCTAGAAATTTGTCATCTTACTAATATTAGACTTCTAAACCATGTACATGGCATATCTTTTTTTATTTTAAAGATGTGGGATATATTCAGGATTAGGTATACAAGTGGTCATCTAGGTCTACTTTGGTTTTCAATTACAATGTTTTGTAGTTTTCAGTGTTCTGTTCTTATATATCTTTTGTTAAATGTATTCATATGTGTTTTTAACACTATTGCAATAGCATTCCATTTTCAAAGTTAATTTTTTATTGCTATACATAAAACTTAATTTAATTTTGCAAAATTGACTCTGTATCCTGAGATATTACTTAAGTCACTTATTAGTTATAGTAGATGTTTTGTAAATTCCTTAGGGCTTCTACAAACACATTTGCAACCTCTATACACTGTTTCATTCCATTCTTTTGAATTTTTATGCTTTTTATTGCTTTTGATGACCTTATTGAACTGGCTAGGGTTTCCAGTACAGTATTAAAGAAACATGGGAGAGAACAGACATCTTTGTTTTTGTTCCTGATCTTGGCTAAAAGTTATTGAACATTTCACAGTTGAGTATGATATTTGCTGCAGATTTTCACAGCTGTTTTTAAACAAGTTTAAAAAATTGCCTCCTATTTCATGTTTTCAGAGAGTTTTTCTTCTAACTGTGTCAAATGCTATTTGTGCATCTATTGAAAGGATCATACAGTCTTTTCATTTATGTTACATATATGGTGAATTACACTGCATAGTTTTCAGGTGTTAAATCAAACTTAGACATTCCTTGGATAAATTCCACTTGAACAAGATGCATTTTAGGGTACTTTTATGTTTTTGGATTTGATTTGTTAACTTTCATAAAGGATTTTTATCATGTTCATAATGGATATTGACTTATAAACTTATATTCTTGTAACATTTTTTCTGGGTAATACTGGTCAGATAAAGAAATTTTGGAATTTTTCTCTCCTCTGCTATTTTCTTTCTTTTTTTTTTTGAGTTAGAGTCTCACTCCGTCGCCCAGACTGGAGTGCAGTGGCTGCTCCCGGCCACTGCAGCCTCGACCTGCGGGGCTCCGGCGATCCTTCCGCCTGAGCCTTCCAAGTAGCTGGAACTACAGGCATGTGCTACCACGCCCGGCTAATTTTTTGATTTATTGTAGAGATGAGGTCTCACCAAGTTGCCCAGGCAGGTCTCGAATCCGGGGGCTCAGGCAATCCACTCACCTCAGCCTCCCAATTTGCGGGATTACAGGCTGAGCCACCGAGCCTGGCTTCCTGAAACGGTTTGCATAGAATAGGTATTGTCTTTTTCTTAAATATGTGATCAAATTTACCAGTAGTCATTTGGTACTGGAGTTTTTTTTTGTGGGAAGGTTTTAAAATGACAAATTCAGCCTTTAATTGATATGATATATTCAAGGTTTTCTGTTTGTACTTGGGTCATATCAGATACTTTATGATTGTAAGAAATTTTTATTTATTCATTTCATCTAGGATGTGAATACACTGTCATAAACTTGTTTATAATATTCCATTATTATCCTCGCTTGTATGTAGGATCTGTTGTGATGTACTCTTTTTTTATTTAACTTTTTAGAATACTTGGTTACCTTTTTAAATAACTTTCCTGAATTTTATCTTTTTGTGTGTGTTAGGGTTTTACTATGTTGCCCAGACTGACTTCAAACTCCTGGGCGTAACTGTCCTCCCACCTGAGCCTCTCAAGTAGGTGAAATTACAGATATGTGCCATAACATGTGGCAGCAACCTGTCTTTCAATGTTGATATTCTGACCTGTGATTCTTTTTTTCTCTTTGTTAAGATAGACAAGTGCTTTTTAATTTTATCTTTGTTTGAGATAGCTATCTTTGGTTTTATTATTTTCTATTTTTTTTGCTTTCCATTTCATTGGTTTCTTGCTTTTGTTATTTTTTCCCCTCCCAGTTAATCTAGTTTTACTTTTCTCATTATCTAATTTTCAAGATAGAAATTCAAATAATTAACTTTTAGATCTTTATTTCTGGCATAGGCATAAATGTCTCTCTAAACACTGCTTACTAACATTTTATAAACTTTGATATGTTGTATTTTTACTGTTTAAATAACGTTATAGTTTCTTTTGGGTTGTTTTCTTTACCCACTTGCCACTTAAAAGCATGTCCTTTAATTGCCAAATATTTTTATTTAGCTTAGTTGCTATTGATTTCTAATTTAACATCATTGAGGTTACAAAAATATTTTCTTTTTTTATTTATTTTTTTAATTTTTTATTTTTTATTATGGTATTGTGGGGTACAGTTAGGGGTTAAGTATACAAAAATGCTTCGTTTAGGCGCCCTTGTCGATAAGAGGTATCTTCCCATCCCCAGACAGATATTTACCACCATTAATCCCATCACCCTCACCCCCCCCCATAGTTTCCCACCACTGTCAGTCATTTTCTTGTGGTAATACGTTGGATGATCAAGGTCTACTATATGAGTGAGAACAGGTGATACTTAGTTTTTTGTTTCTGTGAGAGGTCACTCAGTATTATGGACTCTAGTTCCATCCACGTTGCTGCGAAATTCATGATTTCATTCTTTTTTATGGCTGCGTAGTATTCCATTGTGTATATGTACCACATTTTTTTAATCCAGTCCTCTTTTGATGGACAGCATGGTTGCTTCCAGTTCTTGCTATTGTGAACAATGCTGCGATAAACATACGTGTGCAGGTATCTTTTTTATAGAGTGATTTGTGTTCTTCAGGGTATATTCCCAGTAGGGGGATTGCAGGGTCATACGGGAAGTTGGTGTTCAGAGCTTTTAGGAATCGCCACACTGCTCTCCATAGAGGTTGCACTAGTTTACACTCCCACCAGCAGTGTAGAAGTGTTCCCTTTTCGCCACACCCTCTTCAGCAACTGTTATTTTTTGAGTTATTGATAATTGCCATTCTGACTGGAGTTAGGTGGTATCTCAGTGTGGTTTTGATTTGCATCTCCCTGATGATTAGTGAGGTTGAACACTTCT